>JALBCR010003272.1:0-266355 GCA_030710515.1 Abscondita cerata | reverse complement strand
AAATATATTTTCCGTCGACCGTGCATTTATGACTTACATTAACGTAAACAAAATCGTTCATTAATGACCCCTATTAATGAACGATTTTCTATTAATGAACGATTTGAGTATAGGCAACTAAGCATACATGTGTATACCTAAAGTTGCCATTTTATCTGTCAATCAAATACAATTTGAAAATGTAAATAAAAAGTCTGTCATAATTTGTACCAAAGCAAATTTTAATAATAACGAATCAACATTAATTTACAGTTGTAATAAATCTTCAATTTGTTCACACAAACTTTGAGACATTTTTGTACTGTATACAACATTCCGATGATAACACTTAATAACATTTAACGATGTTTAGCTCATCTATTTTACAAACTATTGTCTCACACAGTTCTTCAATATTGTTTACTCATTGTTCAAAAAAGGAATGGCCCGATAAACATTCCGACTCCTAAAAATATCTTTTGGAGGTGTAGTGGAACCACTTTAAGAAAATGTTTTTTTATAAACTCTACATGAGCATGTTGTGTGAAATAACATTAAAGTGAAATCAAGCTTCATCGTTAAAGAATCTTAAGCTGGAATACACAATAGCGATATGAATGAATATCTTTGTTTGGTATGATGTGACAAGTCATTATCAAAAGTTCAACTTGTTTACAGGCAACGTAGAGATGTACTTGGGCTTTTTGTATCATTTATCAAACATTGTCAACCATTTCTGGTTCGGTCTTTGTAGGTGCATCACTATTTTGAATAAGCACCAATCCGTTCTCACAAAAAGATTTATACACTTTGTTTCGCTGTGATGAAAACTATTGTATTTTGACGCAACAATTGGAATTTAGTACCTCAATTCTCCATCAACTTAGTGACCTTAATTAAAATACTGTTGTCAAATAGCCATACAAAAGACGAAAAGGCAAAGAATAATCAAATACAAAGCTCACAAAAAGTAAAACAATGAAGTTAGGTTATGTTATACAATTAAAAATTGTGGTGAGTTCACAAAACGGTACTTTCTAAAGGTGCGTTCACAATAGCATATCTTTTCTAAAATTATTAAATTATAATTTTATTAAAATTACAAAGTACGGTCGACGGAAAAGTTGTGTAACTAACTCTTGAATTAAACGGCGATTAACAATCTCAAACATTAACGCGCTCGCTTCGCTCACGCGTTAAAATATCTCGATTGTTAATCGCCCTTATTAATACACTCGTTTGTTAAATGGTGTATCATGTCTTATACCTAAAGTCAATAGTTTTTAGTTATTAATTTTTAGAAAAATTTTGACAAATAGATGACTTAACGATTTAATTTTTACACCACTAATTGTAATGCTAGGAGGTTGATTTTTGCCTACACAAGAACGAATGAACATTCTTCAAGGTCTCGTTCAAAGTAATACCAATTTTTATACATGGCCTTCGTTGTTCACATTTAAATTTGCGAAATTTTAAACATCCATAACTTTCTTATTTCCAACGGAACTACTACCAACTATTTATGTCATTATTTTCTACTAGTTGCCATAGCATTCCATATTCCTAAAATGAATACTGACAAAGTTATTTAAAAAATGTAAACATAATGCTGTTTTCAACATTTAATTCCGATAAAATTTTACTCGGTTGGCCATGATACTTATAATCAAAATGAATTTTTCAAAGACGAACAGATAAAAATGACTTACTGTTTGGGCGTTTACTGTTTACTAGCAAGTAGAATTTACGCACAAAGATTGCCTCAGGCGGAACGTCATCCAAATTGTTTGGCATTTGAAACGCTTAAAGAAAGATTTTGAAGAACTGAGGAAACGTAAATTATGAAAGAAGTTTGGAAAGAGAAATCAGCAGCAAGTGAAGAAAATCAAATGGCATTTATGCAGACCGTAGTAGAAAATCCTCGTGTTTCATGCAGGCAAATTGTGCTGGAATTAGATGGTATGGGAAAATCCACCGTCAATAAAATTATACGGAAAGCCAAATTTTACCCATATCATACCCGTCATTAACTTTGTTACACCCCCGAAACTTGAAGATGTGCGCAGCACAACGAATGCTCAAACTAACTCATCGGCGAGGGGTGGATTTAGAATTGCCTCTCACTTACCTTTACGAAGACTAAAGGTCCTTAATTCGAGTCAGTCGGGATTGCCGGACGTCACCTAATCTTTGAAATATTTAAATCAAATGCTCAGCAAAGAAAGGGAAAAACGTAAACACTGGACGCAATAAAAGAATAACATAAGTACGACCGGTTTTTATTAAACTAAAATTCTACATCGTTTTTCGACGCTTTACAAAAAAAACAAACAAATATGCCAACACGGCTAAACTCCCGGTACCGGGCGAGACGGAAGGTTTTACACCGCGTTCCTAAAACTAATACAAAAATATTGGGTTCGATCATGTTGAACCTAATTAACTCAAATACGCGTACTCACAACGAAAGTCACTAACTCGTGGAAGTTTCTGAAGTAATCGAATAGAGTACTTGCAGTTGAGGTTGTCTTTCTAGTAATCCATAAAGCGGAAAATGATCCATTAATTGAAGATTAATCCACCAGGAACCATTTGTATTAATCCGAAGTTTCGTCTAACATGCATATAACTATATTGCATGTTTCTTAAATAAAATTTCGCGTGCGTAAGAGATAGTCCAACATCCGCAGGCCGGTTATTTCGATTGCAAAATTAATCCAAGGTTATTCTCTTTCACGGCCACAAAACGAGAGGTCCTTTTGGTGGATACACACATAGCTTAACTTTCACTCGCGCCCTCGAAAAGTTTGCGTAAACTTTTGGCACTTACGGTACTTAGGCGGTTGTTTTAATTTAAATTTAAAACAACATTAATCCGCGCTATTCGGTATATGTCAAATAACTACATGTCTCTTGACGCGTGTCTGTCTGTCAACTGAACTTAAAACCATTAACAATCATCAGGTAAGGGAATATCCCCTATTATTATTTTCTACACAAGAACGTTACAAAATTATTTCGCTAACATTTTTCAGAAATAACAAACAAAACCGACTACTCAGAATTTTTGAACGTGGGTACAATCGATGGGTTATTCATTAGTCTCTATATAATTGATAAAGGCGGCCGCCACCCAGCTGTTTTTCAGGGAACAAACAAAGAAACCTTTGAGATAGCAAAACAAAATGCGACATGCGATGCTTAAATTCGAAGAAATCGAGAGTGAAAACTATTGAATAGGCGTTTCATCAAACCCTAATTGCTTGAACGTGACGATAAGCTATCTGAATTAAAAATATCCAATAACCAAAAACAATATTCCGACTAATATGACAATGAAACACAGGTGCATTGCAACGTAAATGAAATACTTTAAAACTATAGTATATTGCAGTTCAAAAGAGCTTTTACGAACCAAAATCATTTGCATGTACAAAAAAACAATTTTTACGAAAAGAGATGACAACTTCAATATTATGGGGATAAAATCCAAGACACCTGATACCACTGAATCATGAACATAGATGGTCACTTAATAGATGGGAGGCATCATTGGAGAATTTCTCGGGCCTTATTTCTTCAACGGGACGGTAAATGGAGACAACTTTTTACATCTTATGCAAAATGAATTGGAAGATTATGTTCACTAATCACCACTTGAATAAGGAGAATGTGGCTACACTAGACGGAAAGCCTCCTCATTTAAGCCGCCGGGTTAGGGAATGTTTAAATTTACATTTTCCAACAAATGGATTAGTAGATAGAGACCAGTTTTGGCCTGCAAGATCTCCAGACCTTACGAAACTTGATTTCTTTTTATGGGTCTTTGTAAAAGAGACGTATTTACCAAACACCTCCTACAACTTGCAGCAACGAATTAGAAACGAGAAAAGGGAAGGTACTAGAAAAGTAGGTAAGCACTTCTTTGGTTACGAAGAATTCGTTTGTGTGAAGAGCCCAGGGTGGACACATCAAACATTATGTTTAGTGTGATTATTCCTAATTTTTAGAATTTCTGTTGGTTTACCATTTAATTTTTAAATTTAGTTGTTACCTACTTGTTTAATAAAATTGTTTTGTTATTTTTTATGATGTTTTATTAAACCGCTTAATAAAAGTGTGTAGAAACTTTGGGTTAATCAAAAAATTAAATAATATGTAGGGTGTTTCCTATTTCTATGTTTCATACAAAACAGTGTTATTTATGGCCAACCGAGTAAAATTTATCGGAATTAAATGTTGAAAACAGCATTATGTTTACATTTTATTTAATATGTTTGTCAATATTCATTTGGAAATAGGAATGCTATGGCAAACTAATACAAAATAATATTTTCCATCGAATGACATAAATAGTTGATTGTACTTCCGTTGGAAATAAAAGTAATGGATATTTAAAATTATGCAAATTTAAATGAGAATAACGAAAACCCTGTATAAAATTGGGATTACTTTAAACGAGGCCTTAAACTATGTTCATTCGTTCTTGTGTAAGCCAAAAATCAACCTCCTAGCATACAATTGGTTGTGTAATAAATTAAAATGTTGTCATATTGTTAAGGTTTATTGGTAAACAATTAAAATAAATATATAGCAGTGTTCGATGATCCCCGGCAGCTCTTCTTAGTCGGAAGTGGTCGTGGGTGGATTGAAAATCGTTCACAAAGAAAGCCTCTACAGTGCTGGGAAAATTTATAAGGCGCCACCTAGGATTATGTAAAGAAATATCTAGAGCCGCTAGGTACCTACTCATAGATACAGAAATAGACCGTACGTGCATAGAAATACGTATATTGGTTTAGCGACTAGAGTTCAATTTAACACATCGAGAAACACATAAACATACCAATGGACAATATTAATGAGGATCAATAGCATATAAAGTTATCAAATACTAATAATTCACGAGAGCGGGTTAATACACGAATATAAATTCGAGGCACAAACGCCCCAAATAGGTTAGCGTATTTGACAGTCGCAAACAACGATTAATCCTACAAATGATTCACACGACAAAGTATTGTTCAAACGGTACTTAATAACAATTACGACGAGTATCGGACCGTGGCCGATTATTTAAATAAGTTCAAATTGTACTTAAAGGATCCTTTGAGTTTACATAAGGATAAGATTAAGCGCCCAAAAGGTACGTTGTTAAACTCTCAACCACGATAGAAATACATATAACGCGACAAAATTAATTACTGACATGCATAAAGAAATAACTTAGCTCGTGTAACCAGGAGGGCTTCAGTGTTCGACAGTTAAACGGTAGAGATAACAGCTCTCGTATCCAAAAGAAAACCAAAATGGACGTCGATGATTAGATAAACGGCTTATCTTGAGTGGTGGCCTTGACTCGACAATGGCTCCAAGAAAACCAAAACGTCAAAACAAACAGAAAAAAGTGCCTATAATTAATAGAATCCGTAAGAACAAATATTTTATTAAAACAAAGGAAAGTAAAACAAAGAAAGGTACTTACACTGGAATCGAGGATTTATTTCCTAATTAGAATGGGACGATTTTTCTTCGATCGCTATTACAAAGCACATGTCCAATTGTTCAACCGCTGCCACTTTCCAAGTACACCCTTTCACAACGAAGATTCAATAGGAAAGGAACGTATAATTTTTGCGAGAAAACGAGGTGTAAATTTTAGAATACATGGATACCAAATCGGAACAGACAACTCTAAACAGGTAAAATCCCCAAACTGCCTAATATAAGAATGCATACTCAGACGCATTAGTGTAAACACGACGGTCTATACTGTAAGGAGAAAATTTCTCAATAAATCAATTATTTAGGAAATAATACCGTCACAATCTATCTGTCGAAATTTTTCGAAAAACATTAATAATTAAAAACCATTAACTTTAAGTATAGGACATGATATACCAATTTAATTAAGAAATGTACAAGGAGTTTAAATATCTAAAAATATATGGGGTGTTCTATTGAAAATAACAAAATTTTGTCTGATATCGCACTAATGGAGTACCCCGTATATACTAAACTAATTTTGGGTTATGCACTTCAAAACATCAAACATCTTTGCATTTAATATTTTTTTCTGGTATCGCTCTGAAACAAGATATCGTCCGATATCGCACTAAATAGACACCCTAACTATAAAGCAATTTATGTGTATTGTCCCAATGTTCTATTTTTTGTTAAAAATTCTATTGCTGTAACTTCTACTTATGTAACTTTTAGTTAAAAAAAAGTACCTAAGTGTAATAACACTCTATCTTGTAAATGTTACTGAATAGATAATAATAAATATCTTTTTCCACTACTAGCTGTGAAGTGGACAATTATTGCGTCTCCTAGCCAACTGAGAAGTTGAATTTCTCTATTAGTGGTTAATAATTTTTTCTATTGTTGACCTAGGTTAATAATGGACAAATTCAAATTTTTTGAGAATCTAAGAATAGTTGTTTAACAAAAACAAGTGAAACATAATTTTGTATATCCAGGTGATTATCTTTAACTTATTTGCTGCTTAAAATTACCTAACACGATAAAATTATTTGAATAAAAAATACCATTAGTTTAAAATTCGCGCCCTCATCCCATAACCGCAAATACATAACTTGAATTTATTTATTTATTAAATATGATGGAAGATCAGTTCTTTCAGGTTTCCCAAAGGAGATTTAACCAGGCGAGTTAAGTTACATGAAGAATTTTAAGTAAATTACAAACATTTTGTTGTAGGTGTTTTGAATGGTTAACAGAATCTGGAAGTTCCGATCTGTTGCATAAAAATGTCGACTCTAAAAGCTTAATGAGTATGTGGCGAACACTTGCCATTCCTAAATGAATTACAAGTGTCAATTTCTGAAACCTAATATTAAATGATGCAAGGTATATTGGCGAAGCAATAAATGCCCGTTAACATCTCTAGCTATACCAAAACTACTCAAGCTTGCAGCTCAAATACTCTTAGGTAAAGAAAATTACGGAGGAACATTCTTAAATTGCAACGTGAAAAGAAAGCACTTCAATTGAAGTTAACATCTCCCAACGATTACTTCCCGAAAGCAGAGCAGAAATTGTGACAGCCCAAGTGCACTTAAAAAAGAAACCACTAAGAAGCAGGAGATATACAGAGTTAAACAACCCTTGTGCTACATCTTTACAAATACGATATGCAAAGGTCACAAACTGAAGTCGATAGTATTAAACTGCATAGAAAAACTACAACTACAATGCGGTGCCAATGGTAGGGCAGTAGTAAAATTTTCGAAACCTAAATAAAAGAATAGATGTATCACCGGAAAAACCATTGTCTCCTATTTATTGAAGTCGGTGTAAAATAACTTGATTAAATACGATATAATCTTTAATAACAATAAAGCATCTTGGAAAGACATTAAAATTTCTACATGTCAGACAAATCTAAACCGCTGCGATTGGCTCCTAAATCAACTAATTTACATATTACTCCGAATAATTTTCAGAAAATGAAGGTGAAATATACCACACAAGTGTTTAGTGAATCAGTTGCAGTTGGTTTATCAACGTATGTAGCTTTTAATGCTTTTGATTTATTGGCATTCCTGTGCTACTTGATTTTACAAGAAAAATGTTTATTTTTATTTTTGGCTTAAATTTGGCTAGTAGTGGAAAAAATAGTATATACACCATGGTTGTGAAGTCCATTACAGTACATGACAGACTTCACAACCTTGGTGTATAATATACTATTATTCCATTTTTTTGTTAAATCATCATGACTAAATGAGTATTGTAATAGAAATTGTAATTTAATAGAATTTTTTTTATAATTTTAACTAACAGCGCGAAATTAAGCACATTACACGAACTACGTATGCTTTAAAAGTTAGTGGACTTATTATTACTACTGAATAAGGGTGGAACACATGCATGGAGGTGTCCGAGTATGAAACTGAAACTGCTCTGTCTAGAATTTGACTCGTGTTACTTAGCGGTAATAATAATAATAATAATAATAAATAAAATAAATAAAATGTACCATGTGGCACTTCCACTTAATCCTACGTCATGAATCATTTAATCACATTATTCATTTTGGTTATTAAACTTGTAAATTAATTTACTTAATTACAAACTTCCAGACAAACTATTCGAAGTTAATTTTTGTTTCTAAAGATATTTTCGTTACTTTATGTTTTTTACAGTTTCTCTTTTATTCTGACATTAAATTGATACTATTATTTATCATTTGTTTTAAGCTGGTGATGTACTTAATTTTACAAATCGAAGAATTTTATTACAAGAAATTTTATTAGCGCTACATTTGATCCGATAAGCACTCAGTCAATTTATGTGATATATGCAACTATCCATCAATGGTATGAGAAAATATGAAATCTGTCATAGTAGCAATTCATAAAGTTTCGTAAAGAATCAGAGTTATGATAAGAACAAGTAAAGTAGTATGCATTTGGCGGGTGAAATTGAGCGTATAATCTGCTTCTTACTTCACAATCTGCTACATGCTCTAGAAACGATCTATTATAAAACTAAAACTTTATTCAACCCTATATTCCTTTAATAAAGTATTTTTCATTTGATATCGTTTTCAAGCATTCGACACTAACTACTACTTGTAGACTAACTAAGGGTAAGAAACTCGAAATGTATTACAAGCGCTTGTGCATTTGAGCTTACTACATAATTTCAATCTCGAGGGACACTCTTATACTATATGCAGAAAGAAAGAGGATGACACGTTAATTAAACATGGCAGGAATCTGATGTGCCGTAATTAAAACCGTAGGTTTTCCAATCAGCAATCACAGAGAAGTTTATCTAAACAATCTGTAATTAATAACAAATCCTTTGGAATTTTACCCTAATTGACTTTGATTAATTTGATGTCATTCAAAGAATTTTAATTAAGCTAATCTCCGCCGAAGAGAAACGTTTTGAGAACGAAACTGTTTATAGAGACAATTTCGATATGAACATTTAAATGCTTTCTCGTCCTTTATTATATACAGGTAGAAAAAAAATAAAGTGTCACTGAAACAAATATCAGTGAAACAGTTTTTATTTGTATTTAGTTTGTAGAAAACAGTAGAATTTGTAAATACATATAAAAAATCTACGAAAACAAACATACATTTTCGAATCACTAGAGCATACGAATACAAATATTCAACAAAAGTATATTTTAGCAGTGCCTTTATTATAGATAAAAGAAATTTCTTTTACCTAATAAATGGAGGTCACTGTACTTCTATCCATAAATGTTTATATAACTAGAAGCTTCATAATGAAGTTATAGTAATAGTTTTGCAGCTGAAATGTTGATTAGGTTAGATTTACTTTTATGTCAAAAATGGTGGAATAGTATATAATATTACTAGCAAGATGAAAGGTAAATATTTCCTCCTATAAATTATCACTAATTGGATTGTTCTTCGTTGAGGAGGGGCACCAAAAACCACTATGACGTTTTTTCAGGCAACGTTTCGTGGAGCCGAATGTGCACTTCTTCAGGCCTCTGTTTATTAAAAAGAAAGAATACATTTAACGGTAAGTTATATACATAAACATCATATCCTTAATATATTAATCTAAATTATAGGTGATTGACTCGACTACTTACTTAAAACAAATAAATGGTCCGCCACTTGAATAAGTGTAAAAACACATAGATATTAAACAAACACAAAATAAATTAACAATTAAATGTAAATAAATATCTCTAATAAAACACACACTCTATACGTAGAAACGAACAAACATGAATGACTAGATAACAATATGATAATGGGAATTCCTTCTTCTATTTTATTTTAGTGATTAAATTTCTATAAATATTGCTTAAATTTTGTGTGTCCGTGTAATAATTAATGTTGTTACTGTGTTTGATGATGTATATCATTTCAGCTATTAGACGTTTTTTATAATTCTTTTCTACATTTAAAATCGTAGGATTATCAAAATTAAAATTATGACCCATCTCAATATAGTGTACGGCTAACGCAGAGTTTGGTTTTTTGTTTTTGCAATCGTACTTATGACTTTATCCTATTACGTGCTTTTTGATTGGTTTGGCCAACATAGCATTTATTACAGTCAAGACAGTCTATTTTATACACTACATTGTGTTTGTCAAGAATGTTTGTCTTGTCTTTTAATTGTGTGTAGATAATGTTGTAAATAGTATTGTTATTGTATGTAGCTAAGTGGACGTTCATAGTTTTTAGTAATGGGATAAGGTGTTTAGTCAAGTTAGGTATATTAATAATTTTAGTATAGGTATATTGAGAATTAGGGATTAATTGGTAATGGTGTGTTAGTGTTATAATCTACTATATGTAAATAAGTCGGGTTTTCCTTCCTGACGCTATAATTCCAGAACGCACGAACCGATTTCCACGGTTTTGCATTCATTGGAAAGGTCTCGGCCCGTGAGGTTTATAGCAAAGAAAATTCAGGAAAAATTTCAACAGAAAAGCGGGAAAATCTTTTTTCACATACAGCGCCATCTCTGATACATAGCATGTACTACAAACCAATATTTTAAGTAGATGGCGCCGCTGCGTGGATTCCATAACAAATCCCAATGATGTAGTAAATTATCCAACGGAGTTTTTGAACTACCACATAACTTGCAACTCAAAGTTGGTACAGTTATTATGATATTGCGTAATTTGAATCCACCGTGACTTTGCAACGGTACTCGACTTTTGGTAAAAAGACTTATGCCGAATTTGATTGAGGCAACCATTATTAACGGAAAGTACGCAGGTGAAAATGTATGTATTCCTCGAATACCAATGATTCCGACTTCAAACGATTACAATTTCCAGTTCGCCTTGCGTTCGCAATGACAATTAACAAGTCGCAAGGCCAATCGCTTAGTGGATAAATTTAGAAAATCATTGTTTTTCACATGGGAAGTTTACGTTGCGTGTTCACGAGTTGGGAAACCATCCGCTTTGTTTGTGTTAACGTCAGACCAAAACAAAAATGTGGTTTACCAAATTGCACTTCAATGAAACGGATAATTTGCGGACACGTATAACGCTTCGATTCAGTATTTACTTTGGATTCACTTTCATTTACTTAGAGAAGTTCAACTAAATAACACTTTATTTTTGTAATCGAAATGAATTCATTACTGTTGTGAAATGAAATAAAATTTTTCCTTTTCAAATATAAAACAAAAAAATGTTTCTTCATCTTTTAATCACCAAACAATATGTTACATAAAACGAAGCCATCTGGTGGCGAAACGGAGTTCGCCGGGTTTGCTAGTTATAGTATAAGATTGGTAGATGTCACTAGTCTTTATCAAAGAAAATTCTGTAACCCAAGTAAGGACTACTTGCGTTACAGAATTTTCTTGTCCTATTAGTAATTCGTAATTATGTTAACTATTTTACCTCTTAAACGTTCTTTGTCCGTGTTGTCATGTGTGGTCAGTATATATTCTGTATCTTTAATCAAGTCAATCAATGGAATGCCATACTAATAGGACAAGAAAATTCTGTAACCCAAGTAAGTACCTTTTTATTAAGAGACTAGTGACATCTACCAACCTTTTTTTGAAAAATAATGACGGATTGATGGTTTTAAAATCGGACAAAGGTAATGCCACTGTAATTATACCTAAAGAAGACTATTTTGCGAAATTAAACTCTTTATTAAATGACGACGTGGTTTATAATTTGAATATAAAAATATACTTGCAAAAATTTGGAACAGCAATGGGCAATCCTGAAAGCTTCCCTATTTTATAGAAACTTAATAATGGACAATTTGCTTTATATGTTCGTTACAATTTATTGTTTAAACTATTTTTATGATAAGTTATGTCGTTGATTGAAATATTGGTAAAGATAGTCAACCTTACGGGATTATGCGACCCGAAATTTGTTCTAAACATCAGAGGTCGGTAGTATCGCTTTGTGCTAAGAAAATACGTCAATTGTATTGTAGAATTTACAGAACAGTATTGCCGATAAATGTGAAATAGAAAACTGTAATTTTGCTGATAGTTTATGCTAAGGCACGACATTGTTGCCAATGCATCATGCCGTTGATTGAAATATTGGTGCATTGAGTCAATGTTGACAAACAAACAAAAACATGCGTTCTACAATATACAAGAATTTATTGATTTTTGTCGACGTACTAATTAAATGTGTGTCCTTTGTTATATATTTTTTTTCTATTGTCTGTTAATTGTTCAATGTAATAATATTTATTTGTATCTTTCTTACGTAAGGTTATAACAATGGTTATACCATCATGACAAACACATATATGTACAAAGATTGTATACATACACATGTGAATAAAGTTTATTATTATGAAAAAAACCTGCAGATTTAAAAGTATTAATTTCGTAAAGAAATCGTTGAAAAACGTTCTCCCAAAAAAAAACAATTTCTTTAAATACTTTTGAAAATTCCATACTCATATATTTATTATTATTACATTAACATCGTTTATCCGTTGAAAATGTTTTAAAATCTATTAGGCTTACGCAAGTAAATTTCTAAATTTTGGTCATTGAAATTAAAATTTTCAAAATTAAACTCCGTATAAAAAAATGTCTCAACAGCAGTGTGAATTCATGGTTCAGAGAATGCGACACTCATAAACTGTTAATTATCGATCAATTGGTTAAAATAAAACTATATCAAACCTTAAAGTGGGAGGCTAATAAACATATTTCTAATAGCTATAATTACAGTGATGTCACAAAACCACACCGTAAAATAAGAATATTATCTGCATAAATAAGTGTAAATGTTTGGATATGTTTTATGTATAGCATTGTATTAGGTACGTTATTATTTATGTGTAAATTGTTTGTAAATTATTACTATTATTTTAGATCAGTTGGAATTGTAATTTTTGAAACAATGTTTATAATTAATGAGCTATTTTTACTTTAATTAAACTATTTTAATTCGAAACCATGATATTTTGATACAGTTTCAAAGAGTAAAATCCTAACTTTTATCTCTACTAACAGATAACAAAGTGTCACTTTTCGTAAATTATTTTTTTCCTCGGGAAAAAAGTGAGTACTATTTTTTAACACCAAATTTCCCTCAATAATTTTCTAATTCTATTGTAATATGATTTTTCAATATTAAATCGTCATTTATTTCGTCACAGAAAAGAATAGTGTATTATACACGTATTATCCGCACCGCGTCGGGAGACAACACACCTCAAGCTAAAATCTAGTACTTTTATTTTTAGAAGTAATAGGAATAGGTTTTATTACCAAGTGAATTTAAATTTGAAGGTCTAGTGGAACCCACTTTCCCTAAAAACACGGTAACTTGTTGCCTTTTGAATTGAAAAATTTGAAAACCAATTTTTATTTAAAATCCTTTTCAACTGAACACGTAAAACAAGTAGATACAAAAACCAATAATTTTGCGTTTCTGAACTCTAGTGGTATTTCTCCCAGTATGTTCTACTTTATTCCTAACGAAGTTATTAAATGACAAACAAATGTCAACATTATTATTTGCAAGTTAAAAAATAAAGTGCAAGCATAATTTGTAAAATAATTGTTTCTTATTTATCTAACACCGACCAAACCAAACTGTTTTAACAAATAACGCTTCGCATGTATTTTAGTAAATTATTAAAAAAAACATTGTCATTAAAATCCAAGATATGTATCATCAATGGTATTATTCATAAATGAAAAAATTCGTCACTTTTAATTACTAGTTAATACGTTTACTAAATATTTGAAAACGTTGCAACATTGTATTGACAAAAGTAAATTTTACGGATTGTATGTTGCGCCATTTTTACAACGGTGGAATAAATTGAACTATTCTATTTCAAGAATCGTACACATTATAACTTAGCGCTTCAGTACAGGTGAAAAAAGTAAACAAAAACGCAACCCAACATGCATATGTGAATTGCATCCGTAATACAAGCAAATACAAGCGGTTGACTATCTTTACCAATATTTCAATCAACGGTTATGTTGATGATGTAATCACTTGCATCCCTGAAGATCAAATACATAATACTCTTAATATTTTTAACAAATACAATCTACATTTAAAATTTACGTACGAAATTGAAAAAGATAATTCATTACCCTTTTTAGATGTGAGGTTGATTAAAGATCAAGACACCAACAAATTATTAACTGACTGGTATTTTAAACCCATGGCATCCAATAGGAATATCAATTATTTAATAAATCACCAACAGCACCAAAAAATAAACATAGTTAAATCTATGAAAAACAAAATAACAAAATTAAGTAGTCCTAAATATCTCACTAAAAATCTAACCTCTCTAAAAATATATTGAAAAATAACAATTATCCTACTAACATTATTAACAGAATCTTATACTATAATTATAACACTAACACACCATCACCAATTAATCCCCTAATTCTCAATGTACCTATACTTAAATTATTAATATACCTAACTTGCTAAACACCTTATCCCATTACTAAAAACTACTAGCGTCCACATAGCTACATACAATAACAATACTATTTACGACATTATCTACACACAATTAAAAGACAAGACAAACATTCTTGACAAACACAATGTAGTGTATAAAATAGACTGTCTTGACTGTAATAAATGCTATCTTGGCCAAACCAAACAAAAACACGTAATAGGATAAAAAATCATAAATACGATTGCAAAAACAAAAACCAGACTCTGCGTTAGCCGTACACCATATTGAGATGGGTCATAATTTTAATTTTGATAATCCTACGATTTTAAATGTAGAAAGTAATTATAAAAAACGTCTAATAGCTGAAATGATATACATCATCAAACACAATAACAACATTAATTATAACACGGACACACAAAATTTAAGCAATATTTATAGAAATTTAATCACTAAAATAAAATAGAAGAAGGAATTCCCATTATCATATTGTTATCTAGTCATTCATGTTTGTTCGTTTCTACGTATAGAGTGTGTGTTTTATTAGAGATATTTATTTACATTTAATTGTTAATTTATTTTGTTTTTGTTTAATATCGATGTGTTTTTTATACTTATTCAAGTGGCGGACCATTTATTTGTTTTAAGTAAGTAGTCGAGTCAATCACCTATAATTTAGATTAATATATTAAGGATATGATGTTTATGTATATAACTTACCGTTAAATGTATTCTTTCTTTTAATAAACAGAGGCCTGAAGAAGTGCACATTCGGTTGCACGAAACGTTGCCTGAAAAAAACGTCTTAGTGGTTTTTGGTGCCCCTCCTCAACGAAGAACAATCCAATTAGTGATTTATTAGCTTAAGGTATGAGGGTTTTTCTGGCAAATGGAGGATATAACAATTACCTCCTTAAGCCAGTAAAACCCGTTACCTTGGGTGTATTGTTACCATGAACATGTATGTTTGTTTTACTTTTTCATTTGTTTTGGCAAAAACGAAAATGAATGTGCCAAAAAGAAATTATTGAGTATTGCCAGCAGTGGCAGAACAAAATAGTGTGATTGGGGTAACTCAAGATGTTTTGTTTGAATCTGCAAGATTCAGCAATATGACATGCTGAAAAGTTGATTGTAAATGTAAGAAAATGCCCCCGTTCGCAGATTTGTTTACCTTAAAAAAATTATAAAGAATATGAAGTTAGTTGTTATTTGCATATTTCAAAAGGTAATATTTTTGCATAAACAAAAAAATGAGCGTTATAACGCCAAAAGGGGGCCAAAATAAGAGGTTAAACGGTCTCTTTTAGATGCTCCTGATGACTAATTGTTCCTTGCAAAAATTTTAATAATATTTGGGATTTTGGATGTTGTCGATAAACACAAATGATGTAGAAGGTATGGGAAAATTTATTATTGTAACATTTCGGCAAACTAAATATTTAACAAAAAGAAGATTCACCATAACCGGTGATGGCTGCACCTTCAAACCCAGCATGTTGTACAGAAAATATGTGCAAACTTCCAGCTTCCAGGCAAGCCTAAGATTTTTTGACATGGAGAGAAGTGCATTTTCCGTAATGTTGGGCACTTTACTATTGAGGGTGTCCTAAAGCAAATTGCGAAATATTTAGGTTTAAGAAATTCAGAGTTATATACCGGTCACTCTTTTCGCAGAACTGGAGTCACTATGGTTGCTGATTTAGGTAGAAATATTTTAGCACTAAAGCGTGCAGGAGTGTTTAAGAGCACCGAGATTGCGATGAGTCTAAGAAATTATTTCGTAGCGAGGTGAATACAAATATTTTGCTGTCCTCAAGTTCAGTAGTTTCTGATTCAACAGATGATTCATCATCATCAGTATTAACTCATTCATCATCCAAAATGTGTTACTGGAAATAACAGTTGTACCATGATTTTTAACATATATGACGACAAAACAAAATTTTCTCATATAATGTAGTCTGTTGGGACGATATTCGTTTTCGCATTCCCATTGTTGTAAAAAGCTTCTAACATTTTGTGGTTAAATGTTGTAAAACGAAAAGACAAATACAAACATTTTGTAAAGTAGCGACGGGATAGGTGAAGATGTCGATCCATCATAAATTAACTTTTCTAAGAAATAATGAATATTATATTAGCCAAAGGTGAAGGTTGGCTGCACATACAATACGTAATAATCGTTGTAAGAAATGCGTAGAAGGGACATGTTTACAAAGAAGTGATGAGAAGAAAAATAAAAATCAGCAACGCGCTTTGCTAAATGTGCGGGAGAGGGTGGACATTCTTTTAATTACGCCAATGTACTAAGTAGGTTACTCAGATTCAATAGTTTGTCCCATTTACAGGTGCGTATCTAAACACGATGCTTGAATGATGTGTGGTTTGCTATTCTACAGATCATTAACATTGTAAAGAACACCAATAGATAACGTTATAAAGTAAGTATAAATTATTTTGCCGCCATTTCCCATCAATACATCCACAGTCATGCATAAAAGTTTCCTCCCCTACCTTGATAAATTTCCCTATAAAAATGCAGCATTGTAATTAAAAGGAAGTTCTTCTTCGAAAAAATTCTTCTAAGATCCTTTTAGAACCTCTTCTATTACCCATTCCAGATTGACTAGCCGTTGCGAAAACTGACTCTGACGATTTTCATCTTACTCAGCAATGAAAAGAAGCTTTTGAGTGCAGATTTAATTCTTCTCGTCGAGCCGCTTAAAATTGTTTCAAATCCAAAACTCGAAGGCTTGAAGACCGCTCATCGACAATTGCATTTCTCGTAATTATTATTATTACGACGCATCAAAGAAACCATCCCTTGCAAAACCGAACTTCACAAATGCAGGTGGCCGTGTCTACATCACCATCAACAGTATACCGACTGCAACAACGACAAACGTTGGCGCAAATCACATTTGTTAATTTAATAACCATCACACGCTGTATTGAATAATTTGTATTTCACATTTTGTTTTGAAATATTAAACCTAAGTTAATAAAATTCCAAAACAAGTTAGGAAGCATGTCTAGTTGTTCTCGAACGGTTTTGTTGATTCCTTCGATGGTTGTGTGACGTCGAATAATTGACCTTCGAAACATTTGTGACAAAAGCTTTTGCAGACTTTAAAATAACAACTTCATAATTCCCCCTAAGTAGAACTATGGTCTTTGGGATAACCGTGACTCACGTCCTGTCGCCATTTTGGCCGTTAAAATTGGATTAGATGCGGGAAAGTACTTGATGGTTTGTTTATTGATATTCGTTACAGCCGCCAACTATTATTACGCATTTATACCTTGCCGGTTTTCTCTATTTGCTGTTATGTAAAAAGATATTAGAACCCTTGGGTTTACTCACTCTGGTAAGAGGAGACTGCTCTTATTCCCATGGTGTAAAAGACAAGACTTAGTATGGGATACTACCTGTTCCTGAAACTTTGGCTCCATCTAATTTGCAGCATCTGCATTAGATTTTTCGTTGTCTCTGAATTAAGAGTTACCAACTTGACTCTTAACGTTAATAAACCAAAGGAGAATCTTGGAGCAAAACATCTATCCGTTGGTTGGTGTCGCATCCCCTGCAGTTCTTTATCCAAAAACGGTTAGAGCGATCCCTTCATCGAGTTGTCTTTTAAAAGATTTTAATGTTAATAACGAGAAATAAAAACCTGGCTGGGTAGGTCTTGGAATTATCTTTGGCGTTTGGCAAGCTCATAAGTTGAATTTGCAAATGTGACGTCTATGCATTTGACTTTTCCATAAAATTTTGAATTAAAAAGACGTATTTTACATTTTATTAATAGTACAACTCATTTAATAACTCACAATTTTTCATTAATTTTCTTCGCTGAGTTTTTACACCTCTTCATTACTTGAAGATTAATTCAAAAAGAGATAACAAAAAAGAGAACACCTAAAAACTGCACAAAAAACTACACTCAAACACATGTTTCGATAGTTAAGCTATCATCATCAGCGAACTGACGCAGTTTTTTGGTGTTTTCTTTTTTGTTACAGATAGACGTTGCAGTTTAGAGTTCCATTCCTTTGATCAAAAAGAGATGATGATTACAAAATACCATTTCCATAAAATATCTGACGAATTTAGCATACGATCCAGACAGGTGTTCACTACTCGTGACCTATTATTTTTTCCCTCTAAAACGTTAAATATATCCACGATTACCAGATTTTTGTAGCTACTCATTATTACAACTAAGGCAATATGATTAAAATATTTCTCTAGGTTGTCTGTTACATCACAAGGCAAAGCCGTGAGACATATTTCATATTGAGATTATGGAAATTGCAAATTTTACCTAAGTGCTAAAAATGAGCGTTGCACTGATGGACATTGTTGTTAATGAATAAATAATATTTTATATTATTTTTTCTTTTAATTAAAAATCAGATCTTTTCTAAGGAAATATGAGTGTGTTATGACATATCGTAACTAAGGTGATACTAATCAATATTGTGTCAATTACAAGAAAAAGTTTTTGACCTATTAAGAATTAAAAGGTCTGACAATTACGTCAGAGGAAGATTTTCAAGTAAGGAATTCCTAAACTTCTTGGCAGGAAAAAAGATCCAGAATACAGAATGAAGCAAGAATGACAGCGACCTACATTTTACAGAACGTCAACTTAGGCGAAATTGAAATCAATTGAGTAACTTTATCCATAACCCATATAGCACATCTTCCCTTTTATTTTACACATATCTATGTCTCATTCATACAATGATCGATACGTTATTTCGTGCATCAGAAAATAATGACGGAAGTATCTTCTTTGGTGGTACCATGTTTACAAGATTTTTCTATTTGCTCACGTTAAACCACAAAATCAGCACATAATTTGCTTAATTAACGTGCGATAATTATTCGCACGTTTACAAAATCAACATTCGTAAAATGTAAAATTGTTTATTGGTAGGCGATGTTTTAAAAACAGTTACACAATCAACGGAAAGTGTGGGTTTATCTTTATAAAAATATAAACTATTGATAATACATCACAACAATTTTGCATATGGATAAAGAATTCTTACATCTTAGCAGAACATTGCAGCAACCTGCATCGAATTTAATTAAAATAAATACGACGAGAAACAACAATCAAAGAACTGTCGACTTACATTTTCTACAATTTTCTTTATGAAAATGAAAAGATTAAATTTGAAACATTGATAACGACGGTTGAATTTCCGAGAAAATTATTATGATGCAAAACGGATACAAAAATACGGTTAAAATAAATTCGGAACATTAATTATTGAACAATATATTCTTTACCGTAAAACCGTACAATAAAATACGTTTAACCACTAAAGGGGTAACATATTTCCTAATATTATATTGTTATTTTTGTTTCAAATTTTGTAAATTTTTAATCCAAATTAGTACTTTTTAGAACTTGCTGACCAACTTCATTGACTGAGAAATCAAACAAAAATCTCTGTCCATTTTAAGTTATACAGTGACTGGCAAAGGGTGTGCATCAAATGGGAAAAATTTTTGTAATTGATCCGAATCCGAAAATTTCTTTTAGCAAATGAATTCAGCATATCAAATGATAAAAAAAAGCACTTTGACAAATGTCATGTGACCACTGTCATGGCGGCAAATTAAAAAAATATCCCTTAAATATGTAAAAAGTGAGGTTAGATGACAAGATATTGAACAATTCATAAGAAAAAAGTTGTTCAGAATTAGATTATACGTCTATGTGCAAATTTACAAAAAAAATAACGACTTTTTAAAAATATCAGTTTTCCGTCATATTTTCCGGAAATATTGAGAAACCAAAATTTTTTGTGTTTGATTTGCATAAAACACAATAAAACCAACAAAAAATCTTCACAATCCAGTAATTTTTTATTTAGTCTACCAATGAACGGTAAAGAACAAAAAACATTGTTTTTTTAGGACGGACTTAGTTGCCGGTCACTGTATATTTAGGATACACTGTAGAAATAATTTAATTACCCAAATTATTTTTAATGAAACATTTAAATGAACAGGGATTCCTTTTAATACATATACCTCACATTTTGTTAAGTGCTTTAGTTTCAATTTTAAGTTATAAATTAATAAACAACCATTGACAATATTATTAAATTATATATATTTTTACCATACAGCACGTATAAAATACTTGGCATCGCATTTTTTATTTCTGTATATTTTTCGTAGAATTTAAAGACCTGAGTCTAATAACAACAAACATGAAGGTTTTACTTCTAGTTTTACGATTAACTCTGTCAAAGTTGATAGCCAATTTCGAAACATTACGGTTCCAGACACATAAATACTCTTCTATTTAACAAATTTCTTAACTGTCTTACCGAAGAACAACTAGAAAAGCAATCTCTAAGTACAATTCTTGGAACGAACGTTATCGTATAAACGTTACCGAAAACCTGTAATCTTCAAAAACTTAAAATTGTCTTATTTATATTTATAAATAAACAATTTTAATTAAAGATTACATTAATATTTTTTATAATACAGTCTGATTTTCTTTTTTCGTATAAAAGCAGCAGTTTTAATTAAAAGTAATGTTTATGCTCATATCGATTTCACATTCTCCTGTTTCACTTTAGCAAGTTTAAAGCATAAAATTACTATAAAGTATAAAATTAAAATGCGATTTTAATGTTAATGAGGAACTGAGAATGTTTGACTACTGTATAATAAAATAGAAACATTTTTAATTTGCTGCGACAGTTCATTTAAAACTACAACAAAAATTAAAATCAACATAATGTATTTAAGCGGATTTCATTAAACTTGTTCAATTTCAACCCTCTAATTCCGCGTTAGCTTGTACTACTAAATATCTGTAAAAAAATATGTGTCACTTTGAATTTACAAGGTGCTGTATGTCACAAAAAGAACAATAAACATACAATGCCTTGTTACATTAATTTTCTTTAATAACCGTAGTAATTATCCGAAAATCATCTTAAAATAGGCATTAATGTAATAACAACGTTTTTGCTAGGTTTATTTCACTCTAATTTATCATTTCAAGCATAAACAAATCTCTCATTAAACATTTATTCTACTAGAAACAACATGAAAGAATAAATTTAAATATGTCATTTCATATACATTCACAATTTATATTGACTTGTTAACAAGACTCAAATAAAAAATATGTCCAAAAATATTTTTATAGATGATGTATCGATCTCTCTCCTAAATTATGTTAAATTCTTAAAAGGTCAGACATAAAAAATGATGTCCGAAAAAAAAACAGCAAAACCGTTTTTATACGTCAGTGTAGTAGGTAGGCGGAAAACTGATAATTTGAAAGACAAGATAAAAGTGTTGAATGTTAGAGCTGTATCATTTATCAATGTCTGAGATTTAAAATAAAACTTTTACAATATTTTTTTAGTTGCAGTTTTATTTCTGTTCAGTGGTAACTTGTATCGTTATCCGTGTGACTGGTTTTTATATTTTTTATAACCAACAAGTCTAATTCGAAAAATTAGAATAAAATTAATGAAGTATCTATTATCAAAACGTTTTAAACGAATTATTTCAGTTATCTAGGTAAATCCACAAACTGTAGAATTAGGTGTATGTTATTTGCATATTTTCTAAAAACGTTTTATTTTATTTTTAATTTCAAAAATCACCAGAGACATTTAATACTATACGGAGTGATCAGTCTTAAAAATGTCTACACCGTAACTAAATTGATAAAAGTTTTACTTTTGTTGAAATTGGTTTTAAACTGTTTGTCATTCGATCAAAAACACAGATAAAGATTAATAAAGGACACCAAAATATCGTACAATTCAACAAAATTATAATTATTGTCTGCGCACAGCGAAATAAACGACAATCAAACGTTGATAAAAATCGTTTCTGTTGACTTCTGAAATACCTAGTCATCAGGATAATGATGCCAATCACAGACACCACAATCTCACAACATTTCGCTTGATTAGTTTGATACATCTAGCGACATGTTACTAAAACTTCTTCTTCTTGTAGTATTTTTTAGACAGCTGAGACACTTGAGGTCTCTCACTCCTGAAGAGTCGCAAAACGGTGAAACAGCTGTCGAGTGATTCTCGGCGTTTGTTTGCTATTGCAAAATCTCTTGCGAACTTACAGCAGGTGATTCGAGATTGACTTATGTAACTCCTTACACATTTGTCGACAAAGTTGCAAATTAACTTTCGGACGTGTTATAGTAGCACGAGTCGACTCTAGACTAGACTGTGGTAATATATTCGACAGCGCTACATAAATTTCCAGCAAATCATTCCAAGTTAGATGTGTATGGTTCCTAAATCAATTCATTCAGTCAACAATTCCACTTCTCTACAATTTTTTTTTGTTTCCACGAAAGATGTTTGACATTTGTTAATATTAATTTGAATAAACTTTAAAACCTTGTTAATTACCATAATCCTTATTTCTTGATTTAAATATTTTTAATTTTTCATAGAATAATTTTGTTGAAATTTTTGGGAATAATTGTTATTTTTTCTTTCCTTGTCTACAATAATAATGTAGATGTAACTGAACTTACAGAGAAGGCGGATATGTTGAATCATTCTGTTGACGTATTTTTACTTCAATGGTGTATTAATTAGATTTTTGTAAATAATTTTCTTTAATACTTTCTGAACGGAACAAAAAAGTTATCATGTGTAAATAAAAAAGATAAATGTTCGGTAATAATTTGAGTAAAATTTGGAAAACATTTTTCTTAAACAACTTTTCATAATTACTTCATCGTAGTAGCCCTCTCTTCAACTTCCACTGGTTTTACTTGTACAACTTCTGCTCTCGGCAGGTATATTAGACCCCAATATAAATATATTATGAAGATGGTAGTGATGACGTTGGACATAAATCAAATAACACATTAAGAAATAAATCTCAAATCATATCCCATCACAAGATATCAACGAAAGCTCTCTTCGTAACATTAAGTGCTCCTTTTCACTACATTAAACAGAAAAAAAAACATTTAAAATGTCATGTTGAAAAACGTCACAAAATACAAAATGAGACTCAAAATTTGGAAAATCTTCAAGAAACTTATTAAATACATGCAAATATTGTAATCAAATATTTAAAAGTTCTTGTGGAGTAAATTGTCACATTAGAACAGCACATTCAGATATTTATAGATCAAACATTACCATTAACTCAAAAAAAGTCATAATTTCACCCCAGTCAAATGTTCAAAAAAGAAGTAAACCTGATGACGAGTTGTGTTTATTCAGGAAGAAAACTGAAATGGAAATGGGATGGAATGTTGAAGAATTTGGAGAATTCCTCATAGAAAGTATAAGTAGCCTCCGTCGACATAAACATCCTGCAATAAAACATTATAAAGCTCGAAAAAGGAAAGGATTTAAAACAGCATCAAAAACCTTATCAGGAAATATCAAATCCACAACGATTAAGCAAAAGAAAACGAGAACAACCAAAAGCTGATTACAAATATCAAATCACCCAGGATTATTATTATAACCAAAGAAGGAAAGCTGTAAGGAGGGTTCTTGAAAAAAGAAAATTTCAACAATGCAAGATTAATCAAAATATACGATTTCTACAAAAGTCGATTTGAGCAAGAAAACAACAATTGCAGAGAAAAATACTGTACAAGCTTACAAGACGATAACACAAATAAATCGTATGAATAATTACTAGAAAAGATGTAGAAGAAGTTGTTAGTTGCATGAAAATTGATGCGAAAATAGGTACAATAAGGTAGCTAAAACCATATTAATACAGCGTGTTTCAAACAGGACTTTACAACTTTAAAAGTTCATATAATGTTTATCAAACAAGGTACAGAGCTGGTTTTGGTGTTGTTTTAAAGGAGAACACTTCAAGTTTTGACTCGCGTAGTCCGCTAGTCGAGTGGATGATGATGAACACGTCTTGGACAACATAATCTTTTCTGACGAGTCCACTTTTCATTTAAGTGGCAAAGTGAACACACATAACTGTAGGATTTGGGGCAGTGAAGATCCGCATGAAACATTGCAACATGTTCGTGATAGCCTTAAAGTGAACGTCTTTTGTGCGTTGAGTAAGAGGAAAGTGTACAGCCCTTTTTTTCCAAGAGAGAACCATCAAAGGCATAGTGTACCTTGATATGTTTCATAAAAGATATGGTGTACGTACCTCCTTTGCCAACCACTCTACCTGATCTTAGAAGAAGAATTTGCGCTGCTGTTGAGCAAGTTACACCTAAAATGCTAGTGCGAGTCTGGGAAGAAATCGACTACCGATGGGATGTCTGCAGAATAACCAACAGAAGTCACATAGAACATCTGTAGTTTAAGGTAAAAAAACTTGAAGTGTTTTTCTTTAAAACAACACCAAAACCAGCTCTGTACCTTGTTTGATAAACATTATATGAATTTTTAAAGTTGTAAAGTCCTTTTGAAACACCCTGTATATAAAAATAAGGGGGTGTATTAGATTTGAATAACTGGCGACCTATTTCTATTTGTTATTTCTTACGTAGAATAATTGAAAAATTTTTGGCAGGCACTTAAGAGGCTTTATCACCATTAATGAAAATCAAAGAGGTTTATGAATATTGCAGGATGTCGTATAAATAATAATATTCTTAAAACTTTTAAAAAGATTTTTTCTTGATTTAGAAAAGGCTTATTACTCTATCGGGCACAACCACCTCAAACATGTTATTAAATCAAATTAATCAATCCTTTGCAAACTGATAATGTTTCATTTATTGATATGGGAATAAGGAAGACTAAATGATTTGAAATAAATAAATTTGTTTTCCAAGAAGCTCCATTATCACTAATTTTATATAATACGTCCAGTAATTTCAACTGTCAGAGCCCGATGTAACTTCGTAGTTTGGATATAATATGAATTATGATAATAGACTTTTTAAAACAAAGATTCAAACTTTATCTATTTTTCTCTATGCAGATGATACAGTCATTGCTGCAAAAGGTTTTGATTTGGTGAAGATTTTCTTTCCATGGTAGAATTGAAATTGTTTGAAATTGGTTTGAAAATAAATTCTTCTAAATCTTCAGGTATAGTAATCGTAAAAGGTTTGTTGAAAATGAAATATTGCTGATGAGCGATAATAGTGAAATTAACACAATTAGTAATGATGAAGTAATTAAATACCTCGGAGTTTTTGTACAATGATACACTAATTCGTGACACAAATAAATTAATTAAACAATTTGGTAACCGTTTAGAAATTTTAACAAAGACAAACCTTCTAGATCCGCACCAAAAATTAAATGCAATTAATGAGTACATTTCACTCATCTATATTTATCCCTTACAGACATCACCCACTAAAAATTGTCGAACATATTTTTGGAAAAGATTAACGTACTTATTCAGAACTCTGTCAGAAAAATTTTACAAATTCCTGGTAATACGCCTAATTGTTTCTTATATTCCTCAAAGGGTCTTCAAATATTTAATTCATTTTGGGAAGCTTTTATAGAACAACATAATAAATATATTATTCTTGAAAAATTTAAATGTAAATTCATAGAAAATTCTTATACAAATGAATAGAAAGTTTGTTAAAAATTAAATTTAAGCGATGACAAAATTTCAACTGTTTCCCAATTGAAAACATCTAGTGAATACATCCCAAATCTTCTTAGAGAAAAGAGTTTCAAAATTAGTGTAACCTCAGTCATAAAGGCCAAGGAGTCATTTTAAACAAAGAAGAAAAAAAACTAACAATTTGATCTACAACAAAAAGGCTTAAATACCTCAGAATGTTTGGATTGTATCAAAATGGCATGCAGTGTGTCACCAGTTCGGACAATCCCTGCTCGCGGAACTCATACAAGCCGTTGCACACATTGCAACGAGTTTGAATCACTTGCACTATTGCTATTTCTTTTTTGACTTTCTATTTCAGGATTTACTAGAATCTAAAAAATTGTTATTTTGAAACCATTCAAGAACAATTGTAAAACGTGTTGTAATTACCAATATTATTTTTTATTAAAGGTGATTCTTTTCTATAAACGTGCTATTACCCTGAAAAGGACCTATTTGTTTGTAGATGTACAGAAGTGAAAGCTAATGGGTGTTAGATGCGAAGTATTTGGCTTAGCAATTGTGTTGTGGGGTCTGTCGGTATAAATCTTTAAATATTGAAGGGGCTACAGGTCTGGTGATTTTGGTGGTCAAGTAACTTCCCACATCTTCTAATCCAGGTCCTAGGGAGTGCTTCATTTAAAAATTGTTCTATTTCATTGCATACAACTACATCTTCTTCAGCTACTAGATCTAATGCGGGTAAAATTTTCGGTATCAATAAATCTTATGGCCTTATTATGATAATTAAGAATATTACAACCCAAATATTCACTTATTGGGAACATTGTGAGTGCGCTGGTAAAAATAAATGAAGGATTTGAGTTCTTCAATAACGAAAGTTTTGGTTGATTGGTGCTCCATTGAGATTAAACGGACATTAATCGGTGAAGCAAATATTCTTAATAAAATTCATATCATTATTGTATATCTCCATTAATGTTTTACAAAATTCTTGAATTTTGTTAGAATCGGTTCTGAATGTTTGCTAGTGAGTTGGGTACTGATAAGACCTATATTTATGTTTTTTTTAAATTTTATGAACTTGATACCTATTTACACTACAGTCGATATTTAGCTGTCGAATGCTAATATTAGAGTTGAGTTGCACAGCAGCGAGTATATCGATCTCTTTATCGTTGGCATTGTTCATGGTCTGATTTTGTTGAACCTGCTTCGGACGCTTGCGTACAAAGCCAGTTACTTGAAATAGTCGCACTACTCTCATCACTGTACTTCCATTTGGAATTGGCCGATCCGGAAAAAATACAGCAAAAACAAAGCAGAAGTGTTTCTATAGCTTTCACCACTGTGTACCCACTCAACGATTTGAACTGTCTCAGGGATTATATACACATTCATTTTCAAAAATTAAATTAGTAAACATTACAATAAAGAACATGCAATAACAATTAATTGTAACGTATACGTCTATACGAGAATTTCATAGCCTTAGTGGATCAATTCAAATTTTTTCTATAGTGAAATTACTATGTTGCGTCTTGCTAGAGACACACGATATATTTGTCATATACTGTGTACTGTGTCTATTAGGCAAACTGGTATAATATCAGACAGTAATGTATGTTGATTTTAATTTTATATACGATAATCTCACAAATAAAGGTACAAGTTACCAAACTCATACTTTTTTGCCAAACCTCGTATACTACTGAAAAAATGATGATTACATTTTAGAACATGGTAAACTTTTTATAAAAAATATCTTTTTTTCAGAAAATTAATAATTGGTAATATCAATCACACCCAATTAGAATTTGAAATTAGCTTAATTAACTTTTTTAAATATTGTATGTGACATGAATCGAAACATGATTTTTATCTAACTCATATGATTTAGACTGTAAAATGTTATTACTTAGGCATAAGACACCCTTATACCATTCGAAGAGGAATTCTTTATTAACGTTATGAGTTCATAAAATAGAGGATGTTCCATTTAAAATAATACATATTGAATGATCTCATAATTAACCTGTAAATTCTGAACACACTGTAAAAATATGTTTAATTATTCAACCTTGGAATACATTCAGCTAATATGTAGCGTAAGAGTAACTTTCTTATGATGGATTAGAAAATAATCACTTTTTAAAACTTCATATTTTAAGAAAACGCAATAATATATATTATGTTCCATAAGAAAAAATATAACTTTGATCTGCCACTTTTTTTGGGACATATTTTATATTTCAAAATAATTTTCAAATGTAATATTTATCCACGTGCATGTTACCAAAATTTGTAAAACTCTTATCATCCAAAATGATTTTAAGGATTTTATATTAAAGACGTTTTTTGAAGTGTAAATAATGAATATAACAAAAAGTAAAACGTAAAACTTTTGAGATTTTCACGACAAAATGTCTTGTAAACGAGATATCATATAGTATCTTTTCTACTTTGCGTTTTTTGGATTTTATTAATAATTTAAACAAAAAATTTTATCACTAAGTTTGTCACTGTTGTCAACACTTATTTAAATTAAAGGCGGCTATGGTTCTGATTTGGAGCGTCAGTATTATTATTTTTTTTTTTTTG
The DNA here is from genome assembly GCA_030710515.1 of Abscondita cerata. Taxonomy (NCBI): domain Eukaryota; kingdom Metazoa; phylum Arthropoda; class Insecta; order Coleoptera; family Lampyridae; genus Abscondita; species Abscondita cerata. The sequence goes on along the minus strand of JALBCR010003272.1, from coordinate 237,782 downwards.
AGTTAATTATGCAATTAATAGGTGTAATGATTTTGCAAAATATGGAAGATAGTTTACAAAGTACGTTTGCTGAAATACAGGATATCGCAGAAAACACTATGCTTCCAGTAAAGTCGCGCTCAGCTTATGAAAAAAACTTTACCGAATTTAAAATATGGTGCAAAGGCGATTTCTTAAAACGCTATGCTAGCGTATTTTGAGTTAAGACGCCAAAAATACGAATCATCCAGCTTGTGTAGTCTCTATTCTGAATTAAAGTCGTGTATAAACATTCCAGAAACAAAAAGACCATTTTCACTCTTATCGGCTATTGCAGCACTATTTTTGTATTCCTTCTTGACTACTCTGTAGTTTTCATTATGTTTTTGCGATGTATTGCACTTGTCGCGCTCCTTATTCTTTGCAGCTTCGTTATGGTTAGCTTCACGTTTATGGAGATCATATTGCTTACCAGAAAAACATTCCTGACAACCCAGTTTTGCAAAAGATATGTTATGTTGGATTACGTGCTTTCGATATACTCATACTAATTTGGATATTTGTCCTTAAAGTCCTGATGCATTTTAGTAATACCAACATAGCTTGGTAAATACAGCCTCTGTTCCCGTCTGTAGTATGATATTGTGGGATTGAATGTTAATATATGTTGGTTAATAGTATGTGAATCAACTTTTGATTTATTAGGGTGACATCCCCTGTTATCTTTTGCAGGGTTGAAACGCTATGTGGTACTTTTACAGTTTTTAATACCCTGTCATTTTTTGGATTATATCCAAGTGTTGTAAGAAGGAACACCTTACATACCCCTATGTTAATTTTTTATTGACACTCTAACCAATTCAATGGATATTTATTAACACACCTTTCGAAAATTTGTATTTTTGCGTTATTGAAGTTTCAGCGTGAAATGTCATGCGTAGGTGGAGATCGTTCATTGCGTCATTGTTCGTTCGTAATGTAAGACGGATGGATTATTGTGAAACGATCACAAATAATATTGCACAGAATCCGTATTATCCCCGACAAATTTGGTGACGAGGCGAAATTTTTTAAACGTACATGTACATCGCCAAATATAAGATATTGGTCTGATAAAAATCTTAGATAATTCCTAGAAGACCACACACAATTTCCGCGAAAACTAAATGTGTGGGCAAGCATACTAGAGAATTACATAGTTATTGACCGGAATTTAAATAGTGATAATTATTTGAATCTGTTGGAGACAGAGATAACAATCGCAATAAATAACATTACACCCGCATGAATTTTCTCAACGTGTCACATTTCAGCAAGATGGAGCTTCGCTTCATTATGCTGCCAAAGTGCGAAATTATTTAATCACCATTTTTCCGGGAAGGTGTATTGGATGACGGCAACATATTGAGTGACCACCTCGATCACCGGACTTAACCCCATTAGATTTTTTTCTATGAGCTACTTAAAGTGATGTACTTTCTCATTTTAAAAATTGAAGGGGTGACACCCTGTTAGGAGCCAAACATGTACTCGTACCAAACTTGGAAAAGAATAAGGTCTCTTGATGTACTGGGACTTTCACCTCGGCAATTCGCTCTGGGTCGTGGATTTTAGTAACGTGATTTTCTATTTTAGATTTGGGAGCCACAAAACTGTGGACGTTTCAAGACCTACCTGTATGGGAATGGTTTAAGTCGGTAGCCATAGTGCTAATCGTCATGAACTTTGCAGGGGCGGGACTGACTTAACACGGAAATGCAAAAATTATAAAAAAAGGCGAATCGACCTACGCTTGAAAATAATATGTAGTAATATGTCTTGGAACGTAGGTCCTTTTCCTGGACATCATCTATGCTTAATTTTACCAGTTTGTCGGTCCCAGCAATGCCTACAGTCGTTGCTACCTCAAATAGTTGACTTTTACTTTTTAATTTAAATCAGTTTTTTTTTTAATCTACTTTTGCCATTAAGAACTTTTCAACTAATCAACTTGCTCTTTTATTGTGAGATCGAATGTTAATATATGTTGGTTAATAGTATGTGCGTCAACTTTGATTTATTAGGCGGCATCCCCTGTTATCTTTTGCACGGTTCAAACGCTATATGGTATTTCTTACAGTTTTTAATACCTTCTCATTTTTGGATTATATCCAAATGTTGTAAGAAGGAACACCTTACATACTGTAACCCGTAAGTTAATTAATTATTGAGACACTTATTATTGGCGATCGTTCATTGCGTAATTGTTCGTTTGAAATGTAAGTTAACACATGTTTGTCGAAGTTGTTAAACGTTTTAATTAAATAAAAGGTTTTCAGGTTTGTTTATTGAAAATCGTAATGGATCGATAACACCCACATCGTTGATCATACATCGTATAGTAGTTTATGAAATCAGTTTTTTTTAATCTACCCATTAAAAACTTTTCATCCGATCAACTTGCTCTTTAGTAAGGATTTTTGATTTTCTAACTGATATGTAACACTTTTCCTTTTCAGAAATGCTACTAATTTTGAATACTTGCTGATGTCAACATTATTTTTAATATCAGGACTCGCTTTCAACATGAAATAATGTGACCAGAGAGTGGAAGCCTTAAACTTCTTCGCTTGTTCGGCAAAATATACTAATAATACATTCTTGCTTTGCATTTCATCCACTTGTTTCATCAGGCACCAATCACAAAATTCCGTAAAGACTTATGGTAAATCTTCCAGGATTTTTCTGACAATAAATCCACTAGTATATCTGCAGCAGCTTTTTCTATAGTAATACTAATTAAAGGAACTTGGGAAAACAGTGTAAAGAATACGAACACAATTTTTTGACATTCACTAAAGACCAATATGGCTACTCTTATTTATTAATCGTTAAGGTAATAAGGTTATTTTTGTTTCCAATCAAACACAACCATGTTTGTGTTGGTATATTGGGAATGTGAATGTCATGTTGACAATAACAATTTTTCGAAATTTCCTTCAATTAAAATCATCGGGTCTTGCAAAAAATAGTATCTATCTACTGTTATTTAACTGTTCTATTCATATTTTGAATTTTTTGTTTTTCATATATAAATATGATGGTTCTTTAGTTAGAAGAACCAATAATTAATCTTAGATTTCGAGCTTCATCAACAATTGCTAAAATGTTATCATTAATACTTAATTTTAAAGATTATTAATTTCTTCTATTGTGAAATGACTACCAAAAACTAAAACTACAGATTTACTGAGTGCATGCATTTTCAAAATATTTTTGATTATCCAGGGTGTTCTAAATAGTCATTTTTTAAATTGGACATATCACGTTTTTGTTAAGGATCGAAAAATCTTATCAAGTGCTTTAAAAATATATGTCAATGTATTTTACAGGGTATTTTAGAAGATATAGCTAATTATCAGTCAAAATGATACCTACTTTAACGCTCGGTTATAAAGCAACTTATAGTTATTTTCCTACCGAGTGTCGAAAGTAGCAAATATCGTGCGAATGTCTATAGAGACACAAGTGCGTGAAGAGAGGGGGGGAATAAGGGGGTGAGAAGAGAAGAAAATTTGATTTTTGCACGAGTTAGAAACAATATTTTTAGACGGTTTGAACAACATAACTGAAACTAATTATTAATTTCCAATTCCATCGGAGACAAATTCCTCTATAATTTGGATACCTTAAACCGTTGCTATGGTCATGTTGTTTATTATTTTAAATTGTTTCTTATTCTCGCTGTGAATTTCTGAATTTCTAAAAAGTGTGTTATCTCCTCTAAACTGTAAACGATAAAATATTGATAGTGATCTGTAAACTCTGAAATATGGATAATTATGAAGATAGTATTTGTGAAGCAGCAAATGAAACCAGCCTCAAATTGTTGCCCCCTAAATCCCGGCAAAGCTATGAGGAAGCTTATAGCAAGTTTATGGAGTGGCGAAAGCAAAACAGGGTAAATTCTTCGTTTTCGCAAAACGTCCTGCTTGCGTATTTTGGAGAGCTGTCGAAAAAAATTGCCCCAAGCACATTATGGACGCAATTTTCTATGATAAGAAGCACGCTTATTGTTTACCAGAATACTAATATTAGTCAATATCCTAAATTGAAAGCCTTTCTGAAAAGAATGTCGCAAGGATACAAACCGAAAAATCGAGAACTTTAACTGCTGAAGAAGTTAATAAATTCATAAAAGAAGCGCCAGACGGCAAATATTTGTTACAGAAAGTAAGTACATCCCTATAAACAAAAACCCTTCATCAATTGAAGTTTCAATTTTAGGTAATTTTGGTGTTCGGAATTAGTGGAGCCATGCGAAGGAACGAATTGGTCCAATTAAAAATTGACGATTTAACTGATGTCGGTTCGGCCGTAATTGTAAAATTAGGTGACACCAAAAATAAAAGGATCGTGTTTTCACGATAGTTGACGAGTTTTACGGTATCTATCGCAAATATGCTGCTCTTCGACCACCAAATACGTCTGAACGTCGCTTTTTTTAATTATCAGCAAGCCAAATGCACTAAACAGCCCGTTGGAATCAACAAGATAGGTAGCATCCCAAAATTGATTGCTACCTACCTTGGTTTAGAGGAACCCGCATCTTACACGAGCCACTGTATGAGGCGATCATCTTCCACCATTTTTGTGGATGCTGGTGCTACGATTGAAGATCTGAAACGCCACGGTGGATGGGATTCTTCATCAGTGGCGGAAGGTTACATAGCAGAGTCTATTGGGCACAAAATGAAAGTTGCTAAAACAATTACTTCGGCCGTTAAAAATTCGTCAGAAACTTCGTCAGAAACCTCGTCAGAAACTAATCCAATTACTGATAACTTGAACAATGAAGCAGAATCATCCATCATGACAACTTCTTCAACAATTGTCAAATCATCAAATTTGGCAAAAATGTTTGAAAATTCAAATAAAAAGTAATACATTTCAATAACTGCACATTTAATAATGTAACTTTCTAGTTCTATTAATAAAGATTTCATTCAAATAATAATTGTGCACAATTATTTAAATCCTAATAATCTGAATTTGTGTATAAACTATAAAACTAGAAAATTGACGATCGGAATAGGACTTCATCCATTGGCCGAATTCATATCATGCACCGTGAATGATATGAATTATTTCCACACTGGTCAGTGATATTTTGAAGTTTCGATCTCAGGTTGCTACTTTGATATGTGTCACTTTCGTTAAAAGCCGTCAAAAAAATAATTTAACATGTATTTCTATTAAAATTTTATTTCCATGTTATTAGCTGTGTTTAATACTATTTGTATTCACAACCATACTAGCCGTAGATCGAGGAAAAGAATGACTAATAATTTTTTTTTAATTTTATTATATTAAAAAAGGTAAAATAATATTTTTGTTATAAAAGTTGTAAATAAAAAAAAAAAAAAAATATTTTAAAAAAAAAAAAAAAAAAAAAAAAAATTAAAAAAAATTTTAATGAAAAAAATTTTAAAAAAAATAAAAAATTTTAAATATTTAAAAAAAAAAAAAAATAAATTAAAATAAAAAAAATAAAAATTATTTAAAATAAAAATAATAATAATTTTAATATTATTTTAAATTTTTTTATATAATAAAAAAAAAAAAAATTTTTTAAATTTATTAAAAAAAAATAAAAAAATATAATTTATAAAATAAAAAAAAAAAAGTAAATAAAGATAAAAAAAATAAAAAAAAAAATTTTTAAAAAAAATTTAAAAAAAAAAAATAATAAAAAAATTTATAAAAATTAAAAATAAAAAAAAAAAAAATATAAAAAAAAATAAAAAAAAATATTTAATATAAAAAAAAAAAAAAAAATAAAAAAAATTAAAAAAAAAAATAATAAAAAAATATTAAAAAAAAAAAATAAAAAAAACAAAAAAAAAAAAAAAATTTAAAAAAAAAAATAAAAAAATATTTTTATATTTTATTAATAAAATTAAAAATAACTTAATAAATTAAACCAGGAGGAAGACAACAAAAGCTCACAAAACATTGTATAGTTCGACAAATTTAGTTTCAATTGTGAGATATAAATGAGCCATGGTTTTCGCGTTACGATGGGAAACATTAGCGATTATTGCACATATTACGATGATTGCATTTTTGTGTTGAATAATATAATTTTATCCACAATCACCATATTATAGAGCTATTATTATGCCGTTATGAAACGTATTATAACACCTATAAAACACTAGTGTTTTATATTCCATAAAACATTAGTGTTTGGTAATATATAAAATTAAAAGAAAAAATTGCAGAAAAATTAGTAATTATTTATTAACATTAATATTAACATTCACGTTAACATCAAAAGTAAACTTATTTGCAATATCAGGATTTACATTTACACAAACCACGTTTGAGGAAGAATTGTGCTGGATTTTCCTTGAATTTTTCTAGCAATATCGATTTTATTTGACTCGCTTTCTTCTATATACCCCTCAACAGCACTAGATGACCTCCACGCTCCGTGCCTCTTGAGAGTGAGAATATCACCACCAGCATTAGCCAACAGAGTCGCCGAAGAACGGCGCATACTATGGCCCGTGTAGGATCTAGAAGTTTTAAGAAAGAAGCAATCTGTAAGGGGATTCTGGAAATAGTGTTAATTCCCACAGGTTGAACGGTGCATTTTGAATTTATATATCGCAAAAAATCTTCCCTGCGAAATAGTACTTTTAGGACGTAGGCGTATGTATTTCTTGCATATCTCCATAACATTAACAGAGAATCCTTCGTCTAATACAGTGAAACTTCTTGACATATTGGTCTTTGTTTCTGGGATGGACACGTAGATCCTTTATCTTTCACATGTTCAATATTTAAGTTTTCCAGTTCATTGCATCGTAAACCTCCACAAACACCCATTATGACAGCAACCTAGAAATATTTAAAATAATTAAGATACCAATACAAAAGAAAAGAAAATTGGTTGTACCTTCATCATGAAGTACCATTCATCAGATGCTGTTTTCAAAAATTGTTCGATGTGTCCCCTCTCAAGCTTTCTTTGCCTTGTAGTTTTTTGATTGGCTCTTGAGATAAGCAATTAATTTGCCGTATTATGATATGTCAATATTTCTATGCGCATTCAAAGTTGCTCTTAACATTGAATATTTCGTCCACATCGACGAGGAGGCAAACTTCCTTCTTACATTTAAAAAATAAGCCAACAGGACGTCCTCGTTTATGATGTTTGCACCTCTTTTCTCTCTCCATTCATTAAAGGTAGCAAATTCTTTTATGTATGCATCTTTAGATTTGGCCGGCAACAGTTGCCGGGTTACTTCTTCAGCTTCTGCTTTAATTTCTACCGGCAAAGAATCATTTTACTAATTTTTTCACAAATATTGTTTTAATAAACAAGCATCCTAGCAACTAATAATGCAAAGCCGCCGAAAGTTTCACTAAATTTTCTAATATTTGCTATTACATTGAAATTTTAGAACTGTCAGATTACTTATTTTCAATTAAATTGGTTTGATTGTGGATAAAATCTTTGTATTGCATTCGTGTTTAGTGGCATATTATTCCCTTAAGAAAATTAAACGCTCCAACTTCGTTCTCGCGATTAAAAATTCTTGCGTGGATAATATGCTTACTAAACACATATACAATAAATAGCTATTATATTGGATATGAGCATGAAACTTTCCTTGTTTAAGATTCTTTGGTGGATAACATCTCTAAGGTTTGAATTCCTAATAACAATAACATGGTCTATGATTTAACAAAATTTTAATTTTATAAAGATAATCAAACGTATAATTCTTACAAATATGAATATAATCCTAAATAGCGTTACGTGTACGACTTTGCAAAATTTGAATTCGTTGCAATCTTATTTAATATTAATACACAATTTAAATATACTAATTTAAACTAATCTGGTAAATCTATTCACGTGTACATGCGACCTTCTACGGTTCTCGTCATGTGACCTCTTGAACCTGGACTACTTCTTTAATTTTCCTTATTGTTTTTAAATTGTTCATGGTTTTTCATCAATAACTTTATGTGTTTATTGTTAACACTACTTCGCAGGCTTTCAACACTAGCGGGCTTTTTTAACAATGAGCAACTTTACCTGGTTTTCTATTAAAACGTTTTTTAATAACTGTGTTAATTAATTACATAACCACAACACTTCTCCTAATAAATAGCAAAGAACATTCCGTGTTAATTGTTCATTGCACCTACTTACAAGTTTCACTTTACTCGATCACATACGCACCAATATCGATATATCTTCTTAACATACAAGATACATCTATATCTTACTACTAGACATTATATTTCTATTTACAACTATACAGAGTGGTGAAATACGCCCCACATTTTGAATAAAATCAATATTTCAGAACGCAAATATATATTTTGGGTTATTGGTACATAGGAACTTAGGAACATAACTAATGTTTCATAAAAAAATGTGTCTCTAAAAAATTAACATCATGGTATATAAAAAAACAGAATTTAAAAAAATCCTAATTGGGGCGTATTTCACCTAGTGCTCGGGAAATACGCCCCAATAAAAAAAAACCTTTGTAGATTATTATTTACCTACGCAATTCATGCACATGGCTACATTATTTGTGCATGTTTCATGCAACCATTTGGTACATTTTGTACACTGAATCCAGTCAGCCTTGGATTTTGTTGAATAATAATATTCACCACACCCAATGCAAAAATCGTCCCCTTCGTCAGAAAGTTCATCGGAACCTGATGAACTCAAAACTGCCTCACTTTCTGAACTAGACGAACTGCAGTATGTTTTAGTCTGCTGTTATTCTTATTCTTTTTGTTTGTTTTTAATACCTTTCTTTGGCCTAGAAGCAATTCCAGAAGTAGAAGGTAAAGCCGGCTCAATATCTTTTGTTAAATTAGTTTTCTTGTTCTCTTGTACAAGGCGCCTCTTCGCTCGATGTATTGGTGATGTCAATTCTAGCGCTTGCTGCTTTCGTTTAGAAGTTTCCAACGGAATGAGCGGAACTGGATTACTTTCTTGAAGAAATTTTGACGGAGTTTCATCTTCCTCATTGTTATTACCTACGTTTGGCGGAGATTGGTGTCTCTTTTGAATTTTATTTTGGGTTGGTACCAGCTCAGGTACAGGTTCAGGTGCAGCTGCAAGGGCATCAGAGACAGGTGAGACTCTTTGAACAGCTTCTTCATTTGCCGCTGCTTCTGCTGCATCAGATATTGCAAAAGTGGTCTGGAATTGCTTGCGGATTGTAGGGAAATACTCCGCAAGCTCTAAAGCCTGATACTCCCGTAGCTACAGTGGCTGCTTTACCCCACGCGTTGCCAATCAAGGTGGAAATCACTAGTCTAGAAAGCTTCCTATTTTTGTGTTGTGTCATCCAATTCTTTGCCTCTTGACCAAAATAGGTTTTTAGGGGCCAAAGAAAGCTCTATCAAGCGGCTGAAGAGCTTGTGTAGTGTGGCTAGGTAAGCACAATAACACCACATCGTTCTTTGCAGCAGTGTCTAATAAATCTATTGCATTACAATGAGATGTGTGACCATCTAAAATCAGCAGTGCTTTACCTACACCTTTTTAGGCAAAAATGGGTTTTAAACCATTTTAAAAATAATTCACTGTTGATGTAAGAAGACTTGGGGTTCATAAACACATTAGAACCGGGCGGAAGGCCGTCAGAGAATTCATCCTTTTTGTTCTTTCCTTTAAATATTAAAACAGGTGGCATAAAATAACCTTCTGCATTGCAACAGCTAACTACTGAGATGTTTCCCCTCTTTCCGTACTGGTTATTGAATAAACATCTTTGGCACCTTTGATGCCACCACTTTGCCTGCTTTATTGTTGACTTGAATTCCTGTTTCGTCGACATTAAAAATGTTTCCAGGCTTATCAAGCAAATCATTTTCGGTTAAAATTTGCAACAACAACTGAAAATAAGTATTCACGTCCCTTCTGTTCATACCCTTCGCTCTAGCGACAGAAAGACCTTCTGATTTTCGAATAGAAAGTTCCTTATTGCGACGTAGAAACGATCGAAACCAGTCATCTCCCGCCGAACGCTCCTGTACAGAAAATCTGTGAGTAATCCCTAATCTTTCAGCAAACTGGAATGCCATTTTTTTACTGAAGTGGCATCACAAGCAAAGCCAACTTTTTCTAGCGCTTTCAGGTGTTTAACTAGTCTTTTCTCATGTTGAAACCCTAATTCTGGATATCGGCCTAATCGTAGTTTTGAACTTCCGGTAGCTATGTGCCTTCTCAGAGTACGCGATGGAATTTCATAAGCTCTACTGGCTTCGTTTACACCCATTTGACGCGAAGTCACTTTTTGCATTGCTTCTTCTAAAGCTTCTTCGCTCCAACTAGCCCTATTCGTTTTGCGTATGTATTTCTTGCCCATTCTGCGTACTAAAAGTAAAAAAAAAACACAAACGTCAAACAACAATAATTTCTCACGTGGGGCGTTTTTACCAAACGATGGGCAAAAACGCCCCAGTAGCTTTACTATCAACACGAAAACATTTCTCACATGGCAAATAAAAATTTTGTAGGTTAGGAATCGTAGTTACTTGTAATATGAATAGATAGATAGAAAATATTTGCACTTTCGTAAAAATAATTGTTGACGGCACTTACCTACAAATTTTAGGTACTTCCTATACACGTATTTGAGCTTTAAACGTATTTTTACGATGAAAACACGAGAGCACCACCATTTACTGCCTAGCGCACGTGAACGGAACTCGTAAACTACGTTAGACATAATAAGTCATGCCATCTAGTAATCGGAAGACGAAGTTTTGGGAAGTGGGGCGTTTTCCCACTGGGGCGTATTTCACCACTTTACCCTACAATTATGACCTCATACAATGACTGCATTATGTGTATTCCGCCCTCATGGAACAGTAACGGACGTCGTGAGGACAATCAGTCCCATTTGCTATCATCTTCTTGTTTTTCAAAATCTTTACACTTTTCGCTGTCTGCTTAAAAAATCCAATTTAATTCTGTAGATAAGATGACGCCAGGCTGTTTGTAGGAAGGGGATAGGCACATTTAAGGGGAAAAAGTTTATGTTTCGGTTTATAAATTTTACAAAATAAGTGTTTCATCTATTTGGGCATTCAAAAATTTAAGATTTCGGTCTCCAATACTTCAACAATTAACCGTTTTCGAGATAATCGTTGTTAGAGGAACAAGGGTTATTGTGAAACTAAATTGGTCTGAATTTTTTTTTTATTTAATAATGAAACAACGATTAGGCAAATTGGTCTTAATTTTTTTAATTTCATTAACAACAAAGATATTGATGTCATTATAACAAGTGCTGGAAATGTCCTCCGCCAGCTACAACACAGCCTTCCATTCTCCTCCGCATATAAAATGGCTGTAGCTCGAAGAGGGTGTATTTTAGGACACATGTTTATAGAAAAAAAAGGTCTTATTTTCATCTCAAAATACGCCATTAAAATATTTGTACTGAATTTTGAAACACCCTGTATGTACTGTTATTTTATCTTAATGTTTCTTTTTTAAAATATTTTTACACTATATTTTATATTGTAATGTAGCAAAATTACAGTTATGCCCAAATAAGAGTACCTTTTGAATGGCCTGCACTTGTTGCAGGCCAAAAAACTATTACACTTGTTTTATTAATCTTTTATCTTTTATTACTCTAATAAATTGTTAAGCTCCAGCTTTATATTAGTGGATATTTAGTTAATTTTTATTGAGATTGTAGTTTTGGCCAACGTTTCGGCTGACTCGCTCAGTATTTTTCAAGGCGCCTAACAATTAATTGATGTGAACTATACCATAGTTTGATTGGAATCTAGGTTACATTAAAACGCTATCATTTAAAAGTAAACGTTAAAATGTCAACGTTCATTTGTTTGATATGAGTCCCCTATTTCCAAAACCGAGTAAATGAATATATAATTTTTTGAGTGTAGCGTAAATCCTTCGGAAAAGAGCAGGTACTTAATGTGTGCGAAACCCTGTAATTGTCGGGTAATTAGTTCATGCTTAATTGCGATTTAAATTTTTTAATGCAGTATATTCAATCGAGTCTGAATGCTCGTGTGGTGGTCTAATTGTCACAAATAAAAAATAGTTCTGAAGGTGAAATAGAAAGGAACAAAACTCATTTTTCGATAAAATGATATTTGACACGCGAAAAATGCATGCAAAGCTGACTTAAATAGACCGAGAGAGAAGGCAATGAAGTAGTGAGGGTAGTTACTTTATACTATTTTACAATTACATAGCACAGGCGGTATCTTATTATTATTTTTGTCAAAATGTAATTATTATTTGCTCTATTGATTGGTGTATAATAACAATTTAAAAACAAACTTTCTTTTACATAAAATTTATTTTAATGAATTTTGTTTTTTATATAGAAGTATAGAGCATACATACATGCAAAGTTGACCCGTGATATTGAAGTTTAGTTTTTCTTAATAACTTTTTGTCGTATTTGCCACATTAAAAGTACTTTTATTCTGCATAGGTTTTATAAAAATTTCCAAGGCATACCTGGTTTTTCAAAAGTAAAATTATATTCAAAATTAGTATCAAATCAAGCAGGGATAAACCCCAAAAAATGAAAATTTAAATCGAGAATTTTTTGTCATCTACAAGAGTCGTTTCAACTATCTGGGGACACACTATACCTATAAGTGTTTTAGAAAATTTGACGATTCTTGTAAGCTTGAACTTTTAAACTTTTTTAATAACATTGGAAATAAAAACAACAAGATATTTTTATTGAGGAACAAATAAGTTTTAGTCTGGGTGCCCAGTTTCGAGAAAAATGATAGAAACATATTGTCGGACTACACGTAATTATGCCACTCAAAACTTACAGCTGGTTATTTATACCACAACGCTACAGTTCTTGTGTATACACAATAAAATTTGGCACAATAGAACAAAGGGTATGCAAAAAAAGCACTTGGGCCATATTGTAAAACATTTGAAAGAGAATAGTCCTGTTCCAGAGATATGCATGGTAAACATGTTAATCGCTCGATCAAGATTCCTGAGAACATAATACATAAAATTTATTCTCACAGTCAATCCTTTTAAAAAAGAACGTCCCACTGTAGTCGCATAAAAAATGCACAAAACTTTACCTTTAAGTGTGAGTGCAGTTGACCGTTGACGGTTATGTCGTCGAGACGTATTGCGCGTCGTGATCGTTTGTTTCTCTAAAACAGCGGTCGTGGCGTTCGTGGTTTTTGTAGCGAATGCTGTCGTTTCAATTGCTTTGGTGGCTGCTACGGATGATGTATCGGCTGCTGTGGATGCTGCTATGGATGCTGTGATCGATGTTGCTTACTTCAGTGACAATTTGTGCGATGCGAGTGTTGATAAGATCTTGCAACTAGGCTTTGTAAGCTTCGTGAGGATGTGTATACGCCCATGGTACCCGTATGCGACAGGCAGTACCTTGAAGCTTAGGCCAGCAGTTGCGTGACAAATGAGGGTGCGAGCTCGATGCTCCAGCGATTCCTGTATTTGACAGGCGAAGGTGTACAGAACCGGCGTTGCAAGCTTTATGTCGTATAGGCGAGCTTGTTGCTCCAGCTCAGGTGGACGACGAAGTCTTGGGTCTGTTGAGTTCCGGGTGTTGAATGTGTGTGCGTGATCGCAAACAGCTCTGTCATTTTGAGACATAGGTTTGTCCTTGATTGATGGGTCGTCTGAAGTAGCAGATGTGACGATTATGGATGATGCAGCGTTTGTAGCGTTAGAGGGATGGTGCAACGGTTGATGCGTTTGTGAGATGATGCAGCGAATGCGGTGTTTCGTCTTGTGCGGGTTGTTTGTTGGGCGATGGGGTTGACGAAACGGCTTTGTGTATACTCCATTAGCCTAAGTTGTTGTGCGTTACATCGTTGAATGCGAGAGAAAAATGTTGGTGCCGACGATGTCCTTAGCGGACGCAGCGGTGGCACGTGTTTTTTGGCGGATGTCGTCATAGAAGGCTTGATGTGGCGTACGTGTTGTCGGGCGGTGGTTGGGGCGGCAGCGAGCGTAGCGGGCCCAGTGGAGGTCGTTTTCCCGTTGATGTCGTCCATGTTATAGCGTAGGTATAAAAATTTTTTGCGATTATACCTGTTGTTGTGTTGCCGTGTTCCTCCTCAACTTTCCCTGATTTGATCACGTCGGGGTCACCACTGTGGTGTTTAGGGTGTATTACTCTAAACGCCGGTTTGGATCAGAGGAAGAGTTTGCGTTCGAGTAGGGTTTAGCAGCGTTTATTATTGTACATAGCGTGGTCGAGCTATACTAATTCTAATGATGAATGTAAACGTTGTTGTCAGCATGCAGTAATCGGCGTACTACGTGCTATGCGATGTCATCTGATATTCCGATGTTGCGTGTCTTGCGGAAGACGGTGGCCCGGAATGAATTGCACCGATGGACTCGAGCTTCGGCCGGTCTCTACTGGATGCTGGCGCGGTGACTTGTCGGCTTCTTGGCTGCCCTCATTATTCGGTTGGAACTGCACCGTATTGATGGCGAACTGTACTGTGTGTTGAACTGATGAACTCGTGAACGAATTCGTAATCCGAACTGATTTCTGTTGTTGTACCTACTTCGTTTTATACATGCGAAGTAGGTTAGTGTGCTTAGTAAGCAAGACCGTTAAGAATGACGACTACACTTGCTTACTTGCAATTGTATGTTATTGTTTCCGCGTTAACTACATACGTAATACGCGGATGTAGAGTTAATTAGAATGGGATTGCGATGTCAACCCCACAAAACAAATTAATATTATTTTTATTTCCTACTGAAATAGTTTTGTGTATTAACTTATCTTTCAATAGATTTTTTTAATTCCAAATTGATAAGATAAAGAATTATGCACTCGTTTGAAGTGATTCACATTCGTCGCGTGTTTCATTAACTTTATTCCGTTTGAAAATTGATCGCATCTAATTTATAATTTTTAATTTATCCAAATGTAAGTATTTACGCAAAAACAAAATACGAAACAAATTTAATAGCTCATTAACAACTTATCTGTTGTTTGATTACAATGTGCTAAAAGTTGTGTGTTATTAATGAGAATTAAAATTTTAAAAGAATATTTAAAATTAAATACAATTGACTCAGCATATCTTTTATCAGTGAATTTATGTTATTTTTTTCCTCTTAGAATCAACTTGCGAGTCCTTCTCGATTCAAAAGAAAAACTCAGCAGATTTATCTTTTCCAACTGGGTCTGAAGCGAATAAATTGTTTATGTAAATAATAACCACAATTAGATGGAAATACATAAAAATAATGTTTTTATCATTAGTTGTATTTAATTTAATTTTCTAAGTGTATTTAACCGATTGACCTCAACTTTGTCGTGTTTTACTTAAAACTCCTATTTTCGAAAAAAATATATACCAAAGGAGAAGATTGTAACTAGTTTTCGAGTAATTTATAAATGAAACTTATTTTCAATGTGTTGCAGATTTAACAAATTTTGAAATAAATTTGTTTTATATATAAATTTTTGTTTAGTTTGATGCTAACTTTTAAGAATAATATAAAATTTTTATTGTTTTATAATTACACTTCAAGATATGATCACTCAAAATTAGTTGATTTTCAAAAAATATGGATTTTCAATAACTTCAACTTTTTTCTTTAAACTTTGATTTACTTAAAAAACGGCGGCGTTTTTATGATAACGCATCATATGATCTTATAACTTGTGTTAATCAGTTTATAAGGACACCGGTTGTAGAAATATTTGATGAATTGTTTTAATTGTTAATTTTCTAGTCCACTTTTGAAATAAAAATTAGTATTTACAATCATTGCATTTATTTAGAACGTAGACTGGCTGGTGATTAATAATCGAAACCTGATATCGTTGTTGATAACATTTTATTAAGGCTAAATGCAGTTTTACGACGGTGGAACTTGTAGTTTGCATTTTATAAGACATGCGCCCAAATACAATTCAATTTTCAATTTCCATAAGGCACTATATTTAACATTAGGTTGCGCCTCTTTAGAACTTTTTACTCAATGGTTTAAGTAAATAAATTGTATTATGACAACAATGTATTAGTTACTTCAACTAAATAAACATTATAATTATCATTACATTAATATCGTTGTAACTATTAATACTATTATTATTATTATCATCAGAAAAAGTTCAATTAGAGATATGATACACAAAGTATAGAAGACATTCAACCTGTTAAAATAACTACAATAAACCAATCTCGTTAAAGAGAGAGAACATAAAATGTTTCAATTTAATATTTGACAGCAATTATTTGATTCTTTTTTGTTTTAATAAAAAACGATTTTTACGCTCAGGATATTTCAGTTTATAAGTATAATGAGAATTTTCTAGATTTAAAATTTTTTTTAAAGAATATTGTTTAAATTCCTTATCTACAGAAACAACAATTAGCGCATTCAATCGAGTTACATGTACTACGGTTTTTCATATTACTGTAATTTTGTTTATTACTGTAATACAAATAATACATGATTAAAATAGAATGTTTTTGTTTCAGAAGGAAAAATAGCGGGAGTCACTTTAATCCTTCCGCCTTCCCATACAGCATTAAGCGGAGATCTACATGTGGAAATAGTATCGTCTTCATTTACCCCATTACTTTTGCAACTATCCAGGGTAGAAGGCACAGGAACTCAAGCATTAACAACAATTCAAGTCTTGCCAGAAGCAAGAGCTTTGTCTCTAAACAAAACTTTAGTGAAAATTCCGTGCGGATATTTCTCTAGAGGAGGTGTGCATTTCATACTTCTCAAAAAGCAATCCACAAATTTTGGAGAAAATACAACAGATAATGACAGTAAATCGGTAATAACAAAAACCTTAGATGTTCGGTGGCCCATGCCGCAACTATCATTAACCCCGGAATATGTACAAACATATCCGGAACGTCCTGTTACGGCAATTTTAGAATTTCCAGATGTTGTTTGTCCCCCGGTGAGTGATAGTCCAGCCAGTGCAATTCCCGAGTTTTGGTGGAAGGCATTATTGTGGTCATTCTTTATTAAACTGTGATAATGTAAACGATAATTATAACCAAACTCGCGTTCAGGTAAGTTTTAGTTGTTATTTATATCAAAAATTAACTTAGCAGTTGATGTAGGTTTTATACTCGGAGCAAGTACGTGGTTTTCCAGGACGTCGAGTTCTTAAATTACGTTGCGAACTTTTTGGACTAGCTGGACATTATTCTTTATTATTACGACCAACTACACCCATTCTAACTTTGCCCCACACGGCTGCATACGTCCAGGTAATTATTTTCGCATTTTTCATTCTGAACCAATAACTTTCTGTCAATTCTAAATAAAACGTTTCATTATTAATCGTTTGATATCAGTTTTTCGAACAAAATTTGAAAGTTTTACTGCTAAGAAAAAATCTTCTGTTGAATCCATGAATTAGAATTACATTGACACAAGAGTTTGTTTAATTAACAAATTGGGTACGTTGTGAATTGAAATATATTGAAGGATCCATGAAAAATGTATTTGCCCTTTAAGGTGTAACTTGTTTTAATCTTTAACATTCATTCGCACCGGAACCTATCAGTAGGGACTTTTTTGAAACAAGTTTTTGAATAAGCCCTAGTAAGTATTGTGGGAATATTTTTGAATAGTGCAATTTATGTACTTTGTTTTCATAATTTTAGTTTGTGAATTAAGGGGGTGTTCTTAAATGATAAACTGGGTTGGTTGTAAACATGTAATTGACCATTGATTTTAAATATTTTTAAACTGTATACAATTGTCAAGTACAACACAATATCGCGTGGTGGTGTGAACCTCTGTGGTAAACGGCATGATACAAAAAAAATGAGCCAAAATTCGTTACCGAGAATAAATGTTTACCTTATTTTCCATATTGACCATTCCACTAGCGCATACTACTAAAAGGTCGATCAGTAAAAATATTCTTTGTTTTTAGATGTTGAGGATATTCCTTTCAGAAATAGTTTTTTTTTTTTCTTTAATAACATACCAAGGAAGTAAATTAGGGTTTTTAATTGAATCATAGTTTCCCAGGGAATTTGAAAAAGTTTGTAAATCGATATATTTTTAATACGGTAAGTGATACTGTCATAGGCAAAAAAAAAGGTTTCTTCCACAAAACAATAACTGTTGCATAACCTTGCAATGATTTGCCGGCGAAGATGTGTGTTCCCAGAAAACCCACTGATGGCTGCGTTCACATCAGAACAGGAGCGCCCTCTCGTAAAACGAAACCATATGGGTTTTTGGTGTTGTTGTTTTTTTTTTGTTTGGGTGGTGTTTTGTGTTTTTTTTTTTGGGTTTTGGATGTTTTTTGTTGTTGTTTGGGATGTTGGGTTTTGGTTGGTGGGGGTTTTTTGTTGTGTTTGGTTTGTTATTTTTGGGGGGGGTGTGGGGGGTTGGGTTTTTTGGTTTGGGTTGTTTGTGTTGTGGGTGGGGTGGTTTTGGTGGTGGGTTTTGTGCCAAAAATGATTCGAGCCCTTCCTACGATTGATGCTACATACCGTACGCAGTATCGAAAGTACATTCTATCAAGATTCTATTTTCAAAACCTTCTTAAAGACCTCAGAATTTCAAAGCAGACATTGTGTCACTTGACTGCTTTGTTAAAAATTTGCTTTTGGCGCTTTTGTCGTGTTTGCTTTTTTGGTTGTTTTTTGGTTGTTTTTTTTTTTGTGTGCCTGGTTTGATTTTATCCCTGTTGTGTTTTATTTTTTTTGGTTATGGTTTTTGTGGTTGTGTTGTTGGTTTGGTTATTTTTGGTGTGATCTATTGTTGGGGTAATTGCTCATTCCTCAAATGTCTACCCAGCCACAGTTCAAACACTTTTATTCGAACACCCGTTATATTTCCATTTTATCTCAAAAATTAATAATCTGTATTTACTGTTTAACATAAATTAATTTGATGTTAATTTCTACCTTTTACACACATTAAAGTTTATATTTTTTTGCTTTGAAATTAAAGATTTAATTTTCTTTTACCACTTGGTGGGGTTTGGTTTGTTACTGGTAGTACAAAATAATAGGAATCCAGTTGGAAAAATACAGACTAACTACAATGACAGTTCTAATCAAAGCGATACCCCTTTTCAATTTTTTAAAAAACAATAAATTTAGAGGTTTGAAGTTAGAAGAACTAGGTCCGAAATTTTAAGTGGGGGTAAAGGTCTCAATAGTTTGGATAGTCTTAGAAACGATGGTGATTTGTAACTGTTCGGTCAACCACTTCTATTTAACTCAGGTTGTTTACCAAAGTCACTAGGTTGTTTAGATTATCATTATGATTTTAAAGTTAACATTCCTCTTTGCCCTTTTATTACTTGGTTAAGAATAAACAGTTCAACAAGAGATCAAAGTGATTTATCTAGCACTTTTCAGAATATGTGCGGTGTCCATCAGTGCAATCCTTTGTATTTAACTGACTGGTGAATGCCCCGGCAAAGCCTTTGAAAGTTCTGATCACCTCTTCTTACCCTAATGCTCTCACTAATTGAGCTGGTACAATTTTTAGTACCCACAATTCCACATCTACTGATTTCTATTTCTCAAGATCTTGGTACTTACTAAAGTTTTCAGTTTCTTTCAACATGAAGTCATCGGGTTCATCTGGGGACTGCTATTTAATGCAGAGGCAAGTTTTCCCTTTCTTATTGTGGAATATGTCCAGTCGGTTCACTAATATAATTCTGTTTGTGATTATTGGTACGTCTCATATGATGATTACGTCATTGTTGCTAACCACATGCAGTGGTGGTTTTAGTTGTTCGATCTTATAATTCTCCAGGTTTTCCCTCAATTGTGGTCTAAGTTCTTCCTGATCTTTGCCTTCATCACCGCTTTCTTGAGTGAAGTATTTAATTTTTATTTTATTTGTTTCCTTATAGAATCAAATAGAGTGAATATTTATTGTCGTGTTCTTCGAGCAGTTTTGTGAATCTATATTTTCCTAGTTCCAAGCATTTATTTTGGCCTAAGATGGAGAAATCAAAAACAGATTCAAGTTCGGTCAAACCACGTCCGTCGCTACCTCTCTTAATATAGATCCTCTGGACATCGGCTTTTGGATGACGAATACCGCCCATTGTCAGGTATTTTCTGGTTTTCCTATTCATTTCCCCTATACTTTTTTGCAAGTGTTAATTGCAGAATGTTGTGGATTCTGCGGTAGTATTCTCCCCTCTCTCATAGATGTATTATCGATTCCGTTTTCTTTCTTCCACCTCCAGATATTTATAAGCCTCGTCTATTTCAATATGTCTGATGAAATTGCACTAATCGAGCTGGATGTTTGTACTTTTTACTAATTTACCATATTTAAAGATATATTTGGTACATGTATCTAATCCAAATTCCATCTTCATATTGTCACTAAAAGTTCCAACAATTTCAAACGCCTTAAGTTGTTATTCGTTTTTAGAGAACACTTTCAGATCATCCATATAGAATAAATGACTAACTTTATTATGATTGTTTACCTCAGATCCAGTACCTCGCCTGTTCCATGTTTGTTAATGGTATTAGAGCCATGCAGAATAATAAGGGAGACAGTGACTCCCCTTGGAATATTCCCGTCTTGATTGATATTTTCTTTGTTTTAATGTGCCCTTCAATGTGATACAGTATCATTTCGGTTTTCTATTTTCTCATTGTTATCTCCGTAAAGTTAACTATGGTAGGACAGATTTGATAAATCTTTATTGCACTAAGGATCCAGGAATAAGGGAGGCTACCAAAGCTTTCTCTTTATAGTCTATTCACGCTATACCGAGATCTTTTGAGCGTTTCTTGGCTACTGATATAATCATTTTATTCACAAGGAGCTGGTCCTTATATCCTCTGGATTCTCTGTTGCATCGCTTTTATTTGTCCTGCAGGACATTATTGTGTAACAGATGATTGTAGAATCTATTTACCACACTAGCTGGAAGTACTTTATATGTCGTTGGCAGGCAAGTGATTGGGCGGTAATCTTTCGTTCTTTTGTGTCTTTGGTCTTAGGTAGTAGGCGCATGGTTACCCACTCAGGGACATCCTATGTACTGCTCACCATTAAGTTGAATGCTTTAGTCAACACTATGTGCAGTATTGTCAGTTGTTCGAACCAGAAATTTTGGAATTTATTGGGACCAGCTGATTTCCAGCTCTGCGTTTTTTTTTGATGATATTAATTTTCTTATCAACTTTAATTTCCGTTTCCTGTTTGATCACGTCGCTTTTTCATTATAAACGACCTGGTCCCCTTGTAGTCCTCGCCAGAAACTTGAAACTTGTTCTTCGGTGGGTGCTTGAATTACACTGTTTTTCTGGTTATTTAATTGCCGATAGAATTTCTTAGCATCGTCTCTTATTGTACCTTCTCAATCTTTGGGTTTTTGCTTGCAGTCTCATCTTGAAATTTTGATGTTTTTTTTACCTACCTTGAATGTGTTTCTTATTTTATAAATTTTGGTACATACTTGGCGTGTAGCGACTCCTTTTTTATATTCGTATATTATGGCAATATCTTTCCTGTAACCTCTATCGTTTTGTTGATTCTAGGTTTTCATATGGGTTCTTTTGAAGACGTTTTGGAAGGTGTGGATTGTACGACCTCATCAGATATTATCAACGCAGCTGCGGTCTTGTATAATTTTTATGAGAGCACGATTTGCTATTGATTTTATGTTTGAACCTTAATTTGTATCTTTTTTACTCCCTTACGATTGGGTGGATTACATGTGTGCATCTCGACGATTGTTTTTTCCATTTCCATTATTTCCGATTCACTATTATCTGTGGTAGGTGATGGATAATGTTTCGGTTTGAGTTCCATCTCCGCGTTGGTGATTTGTTTCAGTGGACTATAAGGATATGTTTTGTGTTAAGGTTTTTCTTTTGAGTTGTTGCTTAACATCAAACACAATTTGTGTAAGCTCTGTCTCGGTTAGTTTCTTTTTCTCCTTTATAAGTACTTGATTGACTGCGGTATTATGGTTCATATGTGAAAAAATGTCTGGGTTTCTATTCCTCCATACACTGTATGTACCCTTGACTATACCGCTCTCGATTTTGGTAGCACCAGCATAATGGAAGCACTACATAAGCTCCTTATATTGTTCATTTGTCCATTGCTGCCTTGGTTCCTTTTGAATAGCATTTGACAATAAGGGTTTTGTTGTTTCAGATAAGCCAATTTGAGTTGACGACTAGTTTTGGCTCTATCGACAGCATTCTCCTAAGCGCTGGTTGTAATCCGATGGTTTTGAGGTTGCAGCTTCTTGCGTCCTGCGTAAGAACGCAGGGTCAATGTTTGGAATGCTGTCACGTCCAGCATTGACTCCAGATGTACCCTGGCGCTCCCCAGGCAGCGACCCAGTTTCCGAAGCTATGTAATTTATTATTCTCCATATCGAATGGATATTACCGTCTCCTCGTTAGCCGTCGAGGATGTTATTAACAGACGTTGCCCGTTTTCACATGACCCAGTTCTTCTTGCCAGACGTGATATTGGACCTAGATTATTATTATTATTATTATAAATAATAATATTATTTCCGATTACGACAAGCTGGTGGAAAAGCGTAAAGTTACGTCGTTTATCTTTAGTTGTTTGTCTTCTGACAAAGATTCCAGATTTTTGTTAAAAGACTTCACATGATGATTGTATCATATAGTCCAATACTTGAAGCAGCTCCTATTGTTTGAGCTTTTTGCCTTATGCAGTAATTAGAAATAAAAAAAAGAACGTTGTTCTCTATCGATTAATTTTGTGTCTCTACTACAGACAGCAAAAAGACTATGTTAATTTTCGTAAAGGTTATGCATGTTTCGTTTACTTCCGGTATTAACATTTTCTAGAAATTTTCTCAAACACTTCGTCCAATAATACTAGCTGACCATGCCAAATCTTATTAAAATCGGATACGCCGTTTTGAATTTATAATAAAAAAATGGTTTTAAAAATTAAACTTCAAGGCCGCATAGCGTCTAAAGGCGGCTACACACGTAGCGATAAATCGTAACGATTTATCTTTGCAAACAGACTGTACAGATTTATCGAACGTATGGTTGATAAATCGTTGCAGTTATTTTGGTTTGCACAGTTCATCGTTGCAAGTTCATTTTTCTATTCAATAAATCTGCGTCGATTGCATTTGCGCAGTTTTATCGTTAATGTGTGTAGTGAAACTGGTCTGAACTCGTCATCGATAGGAATACCGCGACGAGTGTGTGTATGATTATAAAATGTCTCAGAACGAACCTAATAATAGTGGATATCGGGAGCATTTGCGCGAATTTATAGAATGCTATAGGGATGAACCATGTCTGTGGCAGACAAAATCAAAATATTATCATGATCGTAATAGAAAAATGCCGCCTACAATAGGCTACTAGAAAAATATAGACCCATTGATCCTAGTGCTACCAGAGCCGTTGTAGTGAAAAAGATTAATAATCTCAGAACCGCATACAAAAAGAATTAGATAAATGGAAAGGTCCTCAAAAGTCGGGGGCAGGAACTGACGAAATTCGTACGCCTACTTTGTGGTACTTTCGTTTATTGGACTTTATATGAACAAGAAATACCAAGAAGTTCCATATCCATATCAACATTAGCGATGATGACAGTGAGGTAAGACTTTATTTTGCTCATAAATTTTATTTTGAAATATATTACATATACATATTTAGCTAGTGTATAAAATTCTCTTGCCACGGTACTTTTCCTTCATTTATGAAATAACTCATAAATGCCTCTCGTATTTCTTTGGCCTGGTTTGGAACATCACCTTGACTATTTCTCTGTACAGGCTCCATTCTTGAATCTGTTGTTGTCAAACCCGATGTCGTCGAACCTTCTTCTAAATTTTCTTGGTCGAAGCATCGTGAAGAAGCATAAAATTAGGTAGAGTTGACATTAAATAGTTATGCAATGCACAGCTTGCCATAACAACTGACTGAATATGCTCAGGTTGAATGTTTATTTTTGTTCCAAAAATTCTGAATCTAGCCGCTAATATACCAAACCCATTTTCCACTATACGGCGAGCTCTTGACGTTCGATAATTATAAATCTTTCTGTTCGTAGTTACTAAATCACTTTGTCTAAATGGCTTCATTATGTTCTTTCTTAGAGGAAAAGCGTCATCCGCAACAAATACGTAAGGTAGTACTCGCGGACTGTTATCCAATTTTTCTTCAGAAGGGATATTTAACAAATTATTTTCGAGATATTCATAGAATTTTGTATTGCGGAATACACCTCCATCAGATATTCTACCGTTTGTTCCAAAATCACATAAAATAAATTTATAATTGGCATCAACAATAGCCAGTAATACCATACTAAATCTGTTTTTGTAGTTGTAAAAAATGAACCACTATTTTTTGGTATAATTTCAACATGTTTGCCGTCAATAGCGCCCAGACAGTGAGGAAAGTTCCATCTGTATTCAAATTCTTTCGCTATCCTTTTCCATTCAGTTTCTGTCCGTGGAAACTGAAACAAAAGTATATCATTGCAATATGTTATTCAATGTTGTATTTTTTCAGGATCATTCAACTGAAATACTAGAATCACCACAGCAATGCAGTAACACACAGTCACAGTCCTCATCGCAGTCCTCACAGCAATTTCAAAATAAACAATCAGATGATGAAAGAGATGTATCGACACCATCATCGACACCAGTTCGATTTAGACCGACCAAAAGACGAACACATTGACTGACGAAGTACTTAGAACAGTTAGCGATCATTTTAAACGACCGAAAACGGAAGATCGCTTTGATGTATTTGGAAAAAATATTGGACTGAAGTTGCGCGAATTGCCGAAGAGACAAAGAATCCTGGCTGAAAAGATCATTAATGAAACATTATTTTTAGCTGAAATGGATGCTTTAACTATGTCACACTCAGTAAAAAGTTCCGCATTTGAAAACAATACCTTTGTCTCTCAGTTATGTAACCAACCAACACTGTCTGAATACCGGCCACAGACCCAAACAAACCTACCGTCTGAGCTTCCAATACCACACATACCAGCAAAGCAATATCAGTATCAGTCTCAATCATCTGAAAATTCAGCTGGGTCCTATTTAAGTAATTTTAGTGATGAATGAAGAATTTGTTTAATATAGTTTTTGCTATAAAGTTTAAAAACTTTCCATATGTATATTTAAAATTTTAAGGAATAAAATTGTATTTTTTGGTACATTAAATGATTGTGTTTTTATTATTTACCTGTAAGTAGTCCGACCGCAAAATCTTGTATATAGCATCGCAGGTCTCAGGAATAATATAGCTGAGAGCTTGTGGTGATATTATTGTAGAGTATTTCATATCCTCGTAAGAACGGCCCGTTGCTAAATATCTCAATGTTGCGGATAACCTCTCATGAGGAGTTATAGATTGTCTCATCACAGTGTCCTGTTTTTTTATAAGAGGACTAACCAATGCTAAAGCTTTAAATATGTTTCCTCGTCCATCCTTAAATAATGATGCCAATCTTTGGGTGCGAACCTTAACTCATTTATTAAATTTATGTGTGAATAATTTTTCTCTTTAAAAGCCAGTCTTTACTCCACACACAACGAGACTTCCTTTTTCTTTTTATACACATAACTAACCCCAAAACTGCTAGCGCATCATCATCTGACAACGACATGTTTCCAATGCAGCCACAACGAAACTGAAAATCGACATAGATATCTGTATCGTGTGGCGGTACCCTTTAATTCGATTTAACTGCACAGTTTCAAATCGTTACGATTTATCGCTACGTGTGTAGCCGCCTTTAGTCTAACGACTTTGGGCTAAATAAGTTTACTTAAATCGGCTTATTAATATTCTTGTGCCAAGATCAGGAAGACGTAGTACCCTTTCGTTTGCACTACCGTACTCAAGAACAAATTGTCACCTCAATTCTCCACTTAATAGAATATTACAAATTACAATAAAGTATGCAGGAATGTAGATATATATAATAGTAGTTATAGTGTATAGTGTATACCTATAGCATGTGTAAAGACCTTTTACAGACATCCTGTAGAATAACATCCCAAATATTTCAACATACGGTAAAGATAAGAAAAAATACTAAGGACAAGACATCGAGACGTCGACAAAAAAATTTTGACACACTACAGTGTCTCAGCAAACAAAATCCTCAAAAGAATACTTATAAAACGCATTCGAATTTTTCTTCTTCTTCTTGCTAAATGTATTAGACTTTTGCCTGTTACGACCTTCTCCTGAACCTGCAATCTTCCGAGAGAGGTCTCCCTATCGATAGTCTTCCTTGTGCTTTATATTTTCATAGTTTTTGGTTATTCTGTGATCGTCCATTCTTTCAACATGTTCTTTCCAATTACGTCTATATCCTTTTATTATTTCATTGAGGTTGCGCACTTATAATTCTCTTCTTATATCTGTGTTCCTTTTCCTATCATTTTTGTATGACCTGGTACTCTTCTCAGAAACCATTTCCGATGTCTATATTCTTTGCTCACTTGCTTTTGTAATTATCTAATTCTCGCTTCTGTATATTTCACAAGGAATTGACATTGTTTTGTAGAATTTTGTTAACGTGTCCTTTCTGACTTTGCTTCTCAATGTCCTATCTGTATATCTCTTTATTCTTCTTCGTATGCTATTTGTGATCCAAGAAAATTAAATGTCGTGGCTTGTTCTATTATATTATTAATAATTATTATGGTTCTAATTGATTCATTATTAACAAATGCCATTGTTTTGCTTTTTTATGGATATTATTAGGTTGTATTCTTCTGTAATCTTATTTAGTTATAGTACATACTGTCAAGTATGCAAATCATTTCTTCATAATTTGGATAAATAACTTTTGTTATATTGTAATGCCCCGACCATCTTTGCTCCCTAAAGACGAACAATGGTTTTCTCTTTATAGACAGCTTGCACTTTGGGTGATCGAAAAGACTATGTATGAAGGCGCAATGATCAAAAAAATGTTTCATATGGAGGACTTCAGATATTATTTTATCCAAAACAAGATGCAGGCGGTGGTTATAACAATGCACATAAGGGATGTTTTTTCCCAAATCTTTTTGTATCAGAGCGGCTACTTCTTCTTTTACACCGCTCACAACACTGGCCCCAGTAGCATTGGCTCAACATACCGCAATACTTTCGCGGTTATTTTTGTCACGAGTGCCATCTTCTAGAAACGTGAACCATGGTACATCGGCACTGTTTGCATCTTCAACAACACTTTTTCGAACTTCATCTGCCATACATTCAATTATTGAGTTTTGAATTTCGGGTGAATGATAAGAGGCATTTTTCGGTATGACAGATAAGCTTTCTTAAAGTTGTTTATCTTTTTTTAAAGTATATTCAAAAATTCAAAATAACCCTTTCTCAATGTGCTCATCCATCCAGCCAACTCGTTTGCTGCAAGAAATTGAACTATTTCTATGATGCTTTTTACATAATATCTGTTTTATTCTGAGATCGTGTCATTTACAAGAGTAGAAGCTGAAGAATTAGATGACATTCAAATTTCTTTTTCCTTCCACAATTGCATTGATTCTAAATGAATCAAGGTACATTCGTGTTTTGGAAATCCACGGTTTTTGTCAAGGGCGTTTTTCCAGTTTCGGAACCCATTTTCTGTAAAAGCAAGTTCTTTAGAGCGAGTTGTATTGAATTTCATGCATGGATAGCAAAATGCAGCGTCATTTGATACTGAGTACTGAAGCCATTTAAACTGCTTATACCATACTGCGCGAAAACATCGATTATTACTTTGTTTTGGGTATTCATCTAATACAACCTACGTAACAAGCTCGCCCTTATTAGTTAAATCTAGCTCTTTTTGTATAATCTGAGTGGAGTTTTGTGTTTCACTTGCAATTAAAAAGCTAACTTTGTTACTGGTATTATTTTCAATTTGTACGTCACTTACGACTCTAACACTTACACCACTTGTTGTGGGTTCAGGCATTGCCGTTGCCATTTCCTCGTCTTCTTCAAAGTCCTCGCAGGAATCGCAAGGAGGAGGTACAGATTTATTTTTAAAATAATTACAAATATCTATGACAAACTTAGTAAGAACCACTAAACAACTTCAACCAATTAACTGCTGAAAATAGTTTCAAATATTAACACTTTAGTCCTGAATTGCGCGATACACTAATCATCGATGTCAAGAGCAGGCGGGTCCTACAATGAACTAGTTAGCAATGAACAGTATACTAGACGTTGTCATAGATAGCGCTTGTGTACAGACAACTGATGATTCATGAGCCGTCACCATAGCAACCGGGTTATTACTTGGGTTGCTGCGTAATTCGCGCAAGCGCATCAAGTCAAGGTCAGCCAACCCCGCCAACTCTGACTGAGCGGCGTAATTGTCCGAAAATCGTATAGATTATAAATAGACAAATCAGTTGGCTTTCTTTGTTCAAATTTAGTTTATCTTTTATTATTTCATAATTTAAAAATTTAATAAGATAATAATTTTTCCCCTAGCAAGCTCTAGGTCAAGCGGATAATTTTGCCAGGCCCCCTGTTATTGTATTTGTTTTGTTATATTATCTTTTGTTTAAAGTTTTGTATAGTATTCCAGTCAGTCGTCAGCACTGATGTTTTCTTACTTTTATATTGTCCTTTTGAGTTTTGTTTAGGTATTTCATCATTTTATACGCAAATTCCTGCCTCTTATGTACATCGTTTTTATACAGGGTGTCTCAGATAAGGGTGGCAATATTTCAAGGGTACATAGAGAAACTCCAGATTAGAGATTTGAGATAATAAATCTATGTCCGGAAATGCGTTGCTTCCCGATATACAGGGCCTTGAAAAATTCAAAAATTAATATGTTTTGTCTGTATTTTGAAAATGCGTTGATCGATTTTCTTAAAATTTCCAGAGTATGTCAAGCAAAGTATTGGTCATATTTATGTGCCAATCCGACTCTTCTAAAAATTTCCAGGACCGGACTTTCGGTTTTTCTCACTTAGTTTTAAGAGAAAATGTAGCACGCCACTGGTTTTTCCAAATATTGGAATCATTTTTCACATTCCCAATCAATTTGGAAAAGAAACGCTCTCTTGTTTTTTCTTCTCCGACGCGTCGTTTCCGCGAAAAAATAAAATCCATTTGGATGTCTTTCAAAAGCGCTCATTATCGAAAAACTTCAGGTGACAATAAAAACGTAGTGAACAATGAATATTGTCATGGCGACAACGAAAACAAAATTAATACCGCAACTGGCAAGAGGTTTGAGTATCGTTGTCTTCACCTGAACTTCAAAAAACACTTGACTACCATATTAATTTTGAATTTTTTCAAGGCCCTGTATATCGGAAGCAACGCATTTCCGGACATAGATTTATTATCTCAAATCTCTAATCTGGAGTTTCTCTATGTACCCTTGAAATATTGCACCCTTATCTGAGACACCCTGTATATATCCGAAACAAATTTATTAATTTGTCGGTTGGCTCTTGTGCATAGTTGTTTTACTTCTGTTGTTATGTTTTTGTACTTTTTATTTCCTCATTCCAACATTTTACCTTTCTCCTTTTTGTGCTTTATTTGCGATATCCAAGGAATTTGGAAGCAGCTTTTATTATTATAATTATTGTTTGTATATTATCTCATTCTTTGTTTACATCGTGGCTGGATATTATTTATTTTTATTTCTTTAATTACTGTGCTATTCTTGCACCACCTTACTTTTAATCATACCTTTGCAACCAACAGATAGTGATCTGTGTTGATGTCGGCGCCTCTGAATGCCTTTACAGTTTAGCTGTTTTTTGTTACCTAGAAAGTAATCTATTATTGAATTGTACCCTCTGGCTGACCAGGTAATTTTGTGTATAAAGTATGTGTTGAGTATTCTCATATAATTGAAACTTGTAGATTCAATTAGACTTCTTCCATTGAGATCGGTAGTTGTTTCGCCGTTATCTCCCATTACATTTTCTATTGGTATGTTTCCTATTAGACCACCACCTATTACAATATAGTCATTTTTGTTTATTCTTTCCAGTTATGTTTGTAGGCTGTGGTAGTAAGCTTGTGCTCTTTCTCTCCTTCCCTCTTCAGGAGCGTATGTGCATATGAGTTTCAAGTATCCTCTATCTATTTTACATCTTACAATTAATATTCTTTCATCTACCTACGTACTTATATGAATAAATTTTGTCTTTCTTTTTCATTTAATAGGATTTGCGACTCCTGCTGCTTCTCTTTGTAATGATCTACTTTGGTTCCTAGGTCTTAATTAATCTACATTAAAATCTGAAGGTGAATTTGGTACCACACGGTGAATTTAAAATTGACAAAAACATACGAATTGGAGGACATTTAGTATCACGCGATTGTGGCGTGCAGAATCTTCATTAGTAAAATAAAATTTATAAAAGGAGAGGACTCTGCCCGACATCTCTGGAGAAATTGTTCTAACTAAGCCAAATTCTTCAATTTCACCACATCACACAAAACTTTTTTCGGAAATTAATGCAAACTATTTAATTTTACCAAAGTAGTTTCAAACAAAAATCTTGTTATAATCCAATGTGAATGCAGTAAAAGCAACCACTAACGCATATTAGAAAGATTGACCTAATCACTTTAATACACTTGAAATTCTTAAATTGAAACTTCTTGTATTAAATAGTTAACACAGTTTCTAATTGGTTTATAGAATTTGTTTAATCGATTGGCCATTTTTTTATTTTTGAAAACTCAATTCACCTAGAACACTTTAATCGATTACTCGTTAAAAAGGAAGGTTTATGTTGAGCAGTCTGGTGTTTCGAATTCTTTCCTGAACACACATTTTAGAGAAAATATTTGATACAAAATTTGTAAGGCTTAAAAAGATGATTTTAATGGGAATAGGTGGCGCTATCAAGGGCCTGTGAAATTAAAAGAAAAATTAGGTAGACTGAATCTGTCAGTGAATTTTCAATGTCGCGCTAAAACTATACGTTTTTAATTGACGTAGATATGTCGAATTCTTGCCAACCAATAAAATAGTGACCAGTAATAATCGGATAATACCTACATATACAGTGTTCAATCTCATTCAGTTCATTGTAGTCCATTGTAGGGAGTCGCGTTTAGGTGTGATACCATATACTGCTTGGCAAGAATTAATTATATTTGCTTTGACTAGAAGCGCATTGCTTTTCACTCGACATTGCTAAATTCGCAACTGGCATCTGCTTAATTTTTAAATTAATAACAGGATTGTTATATGATTGATCTGTAAACTAATGCAGTAGAATAATTATTTAATGCCTTCCACATTTAAAAATTACTTGTGAATAACTATAAGAACGCCTTTAAAATGCATTAAAAAAATAAATTAAAACTATAAATTTGGATGGAAAAGATATAAAATAATGAACAGTTGGTTTCACTACTTTTGAGATAAAATACTTATTTATATTTACAGGCAGACTGGAGCGAACAATTTGTATTTAATGTTAACGCTCCAAGTATTTTCCTTGCGAAGTTCATGGTGGAGGAGTAAGAGTGTTATTTCAATATCCATCATGCATCCTTACTTCAGGCGATCGAGTGAGAGTATTTGCTAGATTAAGAGCAAACGTAGCATCATTGACTCCACCAACATCTTTGGAGTATGTAGCGGAACAACGAATTTCAAGAGGTCAACACAGTTTACATTTTGAATGCGACTTATTTACTGAAAAAATATGTTGAATACTGTTTCGTCTATGTAAGTCAAGCAATAACTGGTGCTGTGGCGGATGTTAGGATGGATTGCGTACCTACACTTCCAGTGTCAGGTAATGAAACTTTTTTCATATTTTAACTAAAAATTTGTTTTCGGTTCTAAAATGTTTATATTTCCTATTGTATATTGCTTGTGCTGTCAATATGAAAGTTTCAGTATATTGATACGCTTACCTTTTTCAATATATTTTATTAAAAAAAACAGTAAGTTAAATACATAACACAATTTCAATGGAAAATAAATTGTTTGAAACAGCGAAACTCAGAACAACAAACAAAAATTCAAATATTGATTTTACTGTTACAACAATGTTCAATGTATTTACAATTAAGTCGTCACACAATAACACAAAAATTTAAAATATTGTTAGTAATAAGTAAATTGAACTAAGAAGTTTTGCAATTGGAAATTATTTTGTATAAATTAAAATGCGATTCTTAGTATTGTTTATCAAATTCAAATTGTATCTAGGACTAACTAGTTTTGGCAATTATAATTGAATTATAAAACGATTTTGTATCTATCACTAGCTTCGAGAGAATTTGCATAATAAATAAAGAAAAACGAAATTAATTTAAGGAATGATTAAATTTGTTACATGTTAGCTAGAAAACTTATTAAACCAGTATGATTAATTTTAATTAAGAGTTTTGAAGTTCCTGAAAAAGCGGGAACGAGATCTTCTATTAAAACGTATAAAAATAAAATGTAAATAATTATAAATAATTTTTTTGATCCTCC
This sequence comes from Abscondita cerata, assembly GCA_030710515.1. Taxonomy (NCBI): domain Eukaryota; kingdom Metazoa; phylum Arthropoda; class Insecta; order Coleoptera; family Lampyridae; genus Abscondita; species Abscondita cerata. Next base: position 205,294 of record JALBCR010003272.1, on the reverse strand, counting down.
AACAAGTGTGATTAATAAATTTTTTGTTCCTTAGAAGAGCTTCTTTAGGTGGAGGTGAGAGAATAAAACAACGTCCAAAGTTAAATTTCCCCGACGTTTCTCCCAACAAGCGTGTGCTTCCTCAAGGCTTAAATTTATTAGGTCGTGTGGGTCAAAAATTTAAACGATTTAAACGAACAGCACATAATTAAAAACGTGGTCAACAATTTAAAATTTAAACAAATTAACAAAAGTATTTAATAAATTAAAATTACACACACTTGCCTTGAGAAAGCCCAAGTTTGTTGAGCGAAACGTAGAAAAAATTTAACTTTGGCGCTGTTTATTCTCACTCTCCACCTAAAGAGTTCTTCTAAAGAACAAAAATTTATTAATTAATTAGTTTTAAGAGAAAAATTACCATGTTAAAGTGAATTGTGCAACAGGTGTAACATTTAATTGTATAGCAGCGTTAATAAAAACAATAGTCTCGGTGAATATTATTAGTGAAGGATGGTAAAGGAACTGCATTCCGTGGTGAAGGAACCTTGTCTGAAAATATAAAGAAATCAATTAAAGAAGTAATTCAAATTTTAACCTAAGATGGCATACCTACGAAATGGTGGTAAAATAAAATATTTAGAAGAGATTAAATAGTGCTAGTGTTAGATTTTTAGTAAAAACGCAAATAAAAACAAAAAAGGTTAGAGAGTACCTACAATTTAGTCTTAATATAAAGTTAAAAGTAAAAATAGCATTTAAACCATAATTACGGAAGGAGAAGACAAGTATAAAGACGTAGCAGCAAGCAATTATGTTAAAATGTGCTGGAAGAACTAACAAAATTTTAAATCATAACGACTTAAAACAACATAAAGTAAAGTACAAGTATTCAAACAAACTTACTACAAGAATTCCGGAGAAGGTTTATGTTGTCTGGTGGAAATAAAGGGAAGCATCATCGATTAGGAACGGTCTGAATATAAATTTTCCTAACCTACAAAACAGAAGAAAGAAGTACCCATCAAAATAAATATTGAAAGAATACTTACACGTATGATAAAGTAAAGTTTTAATTTAATTCTTTACATAAACTGAGTAATGCGTATATATTTTAGTAAAATGTTTTAATTATAAATCGGTATCATTTGACATTAACCTAAAATTCATCTGGAACGTTCACTTTTACTAAATTAGTTTTGATAGTAAATTTGCGCTTGACGCATAGGAATCGAGTGAGAATTTTTATAGAAAGATTAATGTGAAAGGATTTTAATAGAAGATCATAAAAAATTTGTCTCACGTTTAATTTTGAGTTTTATTTGAAAAATAAGCAGCTAGCGGCATTACAACAAATTTGGTACAAGAAATATCATTGAGTCTCACATTTATTTAATAAAATATAAAATTGAAACCAAAAATTTAGGATTAGTCTATATACAGGGTGGTTTGAATTGATTGTAGGAAACTTAAAGGGTGAGAGTAGATCAAAATAAAAGCCGGTGTCATATAAACTATGGACTGTGCCTTCTAGCGGGCAAGCGACCCCTAAAAGTGCTCCCAAAACCATAGTCAGGAGATGACCAAAAAATGACCACTTTGAAATGTTGAACATCCCTACCAAATTTCATTTGAATAACTCTTTCGTTTGGAATTAAAAATAAAAAACTGGTTTTGGGGAGCACCTTTAGGGTCGCTAGCCCGCTAGGGGGGCACTTTCGACCATAGTTTATACGACACATCGGCCTTTATTTTGAAGTACTTTCCATTCTTTAAGTTTTCTACAATCAATTCTGACCACCCTGTATATAAAAATGAATGTGTGTGTGTTTGTTTGTTTGTCCTCGAACCTCCTAAACCGTTAACTGATTGGAATGAAGTTTTACACACTTCTTCAGGTCGATCTAGAATAGGTCACGAATGTCGCGGTTTCAGCGGAAATCGCGAAAAACCGCGAAATTGACCACTTTTAAGCCGTTCTTCGTCGGACAGTGGGTGTGCATGTTTCTGAGGAGGTCGAAATGTATGGAACGAAGGTAGCCAAAAGATGTACCTTTCCATAAAAAGAAATTTGCGATCGGACGCATACTTTCGGAGATATGGTTTTTTGAAAATCAGCGATGCTTTTGCTTCTCTTTGGGAGGAAATGGGTTAAAATCAGATGAATGAGACGTTGATCGAATGCAAATGTATGCACGCAACAGGTTCTTATTGTGATCGACTTGACCTATCAATCAATTGAACTGAAAATGTTTAAGTACACAACATTCCATCAACCATCAACATTTTTGTTAAAATCAACGGCGTAATTGTAGCAAATGACACGACAATTAAGCAGAGAAACCAAAAATTGATCATCAATTTGTATCAAAATGCTCTTCAGAAGCAATATTTTTCTATTATGTTTTACACAAATTTTTTGCATTCTTAATCAATTTTAATAGAATTAATTCATTCAATAGACTTTAGATTATTTAATTATTTTTTTAAATAACAAAGTCACACAATCAATTGTAACTATTTTGATTTAATTTGTTTTTACGTTTTTCTTACTTTTATTAAAAAAAATAAAGTCAAAAATTCAGAATATCTAACAGATCTAACAGATCTAACAGATAACTGCTAACAATTCTTTTATTTGGCGTAGCGAAGCGCGCCGGACAAGCTTAGTTAATAATAAAATTGATTAATTAATTTTTCAATACTATAACTTAATTCATTGCATTTTATTGGACAAAAACTGTAGATAGACTTGTCGAATTCACGCCAAGTGAATAAAAAAGTTTTCTGCAAATTTTGTTGCAATTTATCAATTCATATGTGGCAATGTCTTACAAGGTAGCGATACCAACAGTGACATATTAAATGATCCTCTTTAAAGCAACTAACAATACATCAATATTGTTTGTTGTATTTTTTCTATACGTCGCGTCGTGAAGCTTCATTCAATTCATAATTATCGTAATACTTTGTGACGTTGTGCGTTATCGCTTAATACTAGTTTCAAAGTAAGTTTGTTTTGAAAAGTGTAATTCAAAAATTTCCCAAAATTTAATTTGGGCTTTTTCACGAACACAACCTGAAACCTCACAAAGAAATAATTGAAATGTAATTTTTGGCACCATCACATGTGATTTTTACCGCTGCGTGATAATAAATTGTCCACTTTAAGAAATAAATGTTTGAAAAGTGTAATTAAAAATTTTTTTTATTGCCCATTTCAATTTGGGCTTTGTCAACAACTCATTGATTTAACATTCCTTTTCTGTGATTTGAACTCAACATTTGCAACTTTAAACGGTAATGGAAAAAAATATGAAAACTCTTGGTGTATTGTTGATGCTTTATAGAGGTTCATTTAATATGTCACTGTTTGTACATGCATAGTGTTTTAAAAACTGTTCAAGCATATGGGTCTTTTCCATTAGTGGTCTGTTCAAAAAATTTTCAGCGGTTTTATATGTATTTTTGGTCGCTAAATTCGATTTTTTTGCCACCTCGCCAGAGATGAGCTAACTTCAATCAATCAATCGCAAAAAAATACAAAATTTTAGCAGTTCATTTAATTTTTGCTTATAATTGATGAACTTAGTGAAAAATGTAGAAAATGACAGTTTGAAAGTACCATCAAGCCGTGATCTCAACTTTATATGCCCAAAACAAACTATATGGTTTTCATGGGTCAGGATTATCGCTTTAGCAATTACCTGTAAGGTGTATAGTTATACATTCGTATAAGATGACCCTGGTGACAATTCAATATCTGCTGTTCGTTTATTGACAGTGAAATGAAGTTATTAGTAACATTTTTCCTTCCATACGCACCTGTTCTGTTTCCGCAACCAAGGAATCGTCATAGACTTCATCATCTACCAGGTTGATCGGCGTTGGAACAGTGCCCTTCATAGTTTCCACACAGTTTGGAAAAGAGAACACCTCCACCAACCGCAATTACCAATGCAATTCTTTTGCAAGAACATACTACTAGTGTCAACAGAGCATCTGGGGCAGGGCTTTGAGTGAGACTAAAGGAACTAAGGAAGTTGCAGCCTTCCGCCAGCCCTAGTTATCGGGGACTACTTCGTTCCCAACCACTGTTGACTGATAAAATGCCCTCAGACAGTGTTGATCCTCTACCGCATTTGTTGGTAGAAGTGATGCTATATTACTAGTCACCTTATACACTTATGTAAAATAGCTATTAAGCAGCAGCTTATTTAGAATGGTGGTGCGGTAATTTCCTCTGGTGTTGCTCTGGGGTTGGAAAACCGGCAAATATAAGATGGTAGGTCGGAATGTCTTGTAACAGTCCATAGTGACTTGATTTTACCTTGTTAAAAAAGTGCAGAAATCGAGTCACAACACCTAATAGGATGGATAAATATGTTGGTTTCGATGGTGTTTTATGGATGCAAAATAAGTGGAACAACTTTGCCTCTTCCTGGCGTTTTTTTCTGACATTTGAGTCTTAATCAGTATGACCACAAGGTCAATATCCTGACCAGTATTATTTCTACTTTGTGTTCTGACGAAAGGGTTTGAGCAGTTTTAGAAAATCATAAGGTCTGCATCTTCTGTGGCATGTTTGTTTTTAATTTGAACTGAAATGAGTTTTGACCTTAACACATCAATCAGTCTTCGTCCGTTTTTGGAATTAGAAAGGAACTTCTGCTGGCTAACTGTAACCACCAAGGTCTCGTTGAATTATGTTTCAACCACATCTGCTCTTTAGATCGTCTTATTCATTCCATACATTTCGTCCCTAATTCAGTATCACTGTAACCTTCGACGATATCTACCGCTGTAATCTTCCGTAATTTTTTTTTACATGTTCAATGTAAGTAACTCTGACAAGTTTGGCCAAACAACCAGTTGTAATAGAAACCCTCCATCTTTTACATATTGGGTACAGTAATACTGTTAAATCTAATTCGATTTGAAAGCTTTGTTCTGTATCGTTCAAGTTATTCACTTATGAGATAGAGGTCTCCAAATTTTTATACAATGAGACTCTTCCGATATGAAATACAAAGCAACGGTCCAATTTTTACCTTAAATTTAGTCGGCAGTCTTCTCCAAATTAATTTTATTAAAGGGATGCCATTTCATTTAAATTTCTTTGGTCACAATGTAAAAACGCTAAACGATAGAGTAATGTTTCGGAAACACAAATATAGAACAAAATTTATTACATCATAAAAATGAAGTAAAAGGTTCATACTGTGAATTCCAAAAAGTACGCATCATATGGAAAACTTTTTATTATTAATTATATGAAATTTTTATGAAATTGAAAAAAAATTGAATCTAAAACTCTGGTTATAGGTCTAAAATATCATTTTGGACAACTTTTCTTAATGACTATTTTGATATTACAAAACACCATTTTTTAATATTTTAATATTAACATGTCAAATTTGACATGTACCCTTTCACCGCCGCACATTAAGTGTTATTAAACTAACTCCTAAGTTATCTCAAGGGAATAAGTAATAATAAAAAGTTTTCTATATGATGCATACTTTTTGAAATTCACTGTATAAGAGAATCGTAAATAAATTTTAAACAGTAAATACGTGAATCAATATTAAAATAACTAAATATTGTAAGCATTATTTGATTTAAATTTGGATTCAATTTTTACAGATATCTACATTAAACATTAATTAAATTTTAAAATAGTATTAAATTTCAAAACGCGATTGGGCGTTGTCCTTCTTTGCAATATTTGCCGATAAGCGTTTTTTGGAATTCCTGCGCTATGACTCTAGGAAGATATAGATTATTGAATTATTTATCCATTTTTTTCCTCAAAACTTGTATGAGAGATACGTGGATTTCTGTGTTACACGGCAGTGGAGAGAGAAAACAGCAAAAGGTAGTGCACATTGGCCAAGAAAGAAGGCAGATAAGATAATACAATAATACGCAGGAAGAAAGAAAAGTCCCTAAAACAAAATAGAACCTTAATTCGAAATATTAACAAAATATTGCTTACCAAAATTACTTTTGGGCCTTTAGGTAGAGATAATTAAGACACAAATGGTAGATGCATAACCTTCACCGTGAAAATCTTACAATGAACCATTTTTTGAGGTCACACACGGGTATTTTGCGAGAAGCGCACTAAGGGAAATTGGATACCTTGCATTCCACAGAATTAAATAAATGTAGAAAGCATATACCGAGTGAATCAAAGTTAAATACATTGTATCCACAACAAAATACGTACATGAAATTCGTTTAATGTAATAGGGAGGATTAATAAAAGATAAAAAAAGTTACAACGTAACCGTACAAAGATGACTTTGTTCCATTTTTAGAGCTCCCTCAAAAAAATGAGTAAGCGGAAATGGTCTCAGTTTCTACCTAAATCAGAAATCTTCCAGTTGGTTGTCTGATTGTTGTCTAAGGTTGCATTGATACACTGAACCTCTACTTCTAGACGTATGGCAACTTATGGTATTATCACCCACTACTCCGGTGCTAATGGAAACTTAGCAGTATCTGCGAAAGGCGGGTGTTGGCGAAACCATTCTAACATTATCTGCGCACGTGTATTGTTTCGATTCAAGTTGTTCTCATTTGCAAAATCAACTCCGGTTAAGTGTTCTACATTCCTAATGTTTTGACACAATAGCGTCACTTATTCCACTCCACCTAGTGAATCCGCCAACAAATTTCAGGTGTTGAAACTACTTTGTGTGTTTAGCATAGGTAATTCCCACTGAATTGAGGTAGGAAAGCATTTTCATGCATAGTTTGAGGTGTAAATTCTAGTTAGCCGTTCTCTCGGCATTAATTAGACAGTTTGGAAGTAGTAATTCCATAACTTAGTTCCAACGATGTAAATGTTATGTTGATGTCATATTCTCTGAGCGGTCTGTGCTATACAACACTTGTTCTACCCCACCTTGAAAATCGGGAAGAATTTCGATTGCTCTGAAGATTAAATTCAGTTAGAGCTATATGCGCCAACAGGTGAGCCCTCACTTCACTTGCATAGGTATGGCCTGATATCACTTTTTCTGTGCTGCTTGCTGCGCAGATAGTGTTAAACAGTTCATCTAAACCACTCCCTACCATAATGAAACCCACCGCTCCCATTAAAGACATTACTAAAGTGGAAACCCCCAAGACGTATAACTGATCATGCATTGATGGGTCGTTTTGTCAACTAGCAACTACGTTTCGAGCTTTGAGGTATAGTAGTTAGTCAAATGTGGTAACCGTTGTTACTTGATCCAATGAGTGTGACTTTTCAACACTATTCGACAAAGCAGTGTAGATCGTGTTGAGATTACTTCGTAAACAGTTTGTCAATCAATATATGTGGATTGGTCTGACATGTTTGTGGTAACTTTTTCCAAGAACTCGTTCCATCCACAAACAACCGGGAGATTTTTATACTTACTGTAGAGCGATAACAAATATACTGCAGAAGGAATCACTAAATTTGCAATGGCCAACGTACTACAACTACTAAGTCTTTTGATCAGAATTTTACCTAAGCTCACATTAGTGGTCCGTTAAAACAATTTTACTTAAACAGTTCCAGTACGCCCAATACTTCCTGTTACCGATCAATTTTTCCAGGTTTTGAATAACATTTCCCATATATTTTCCCAGACTTTGACATAATGTTGATTTCGATATTTCCGGGTTTTCTAGGACCAACACCCATTGGCACAGTGCAGCCAGCCTTGCCCTAAACGATTTGGGAAAATGCTATTTAGTTAAGAGTTAGAGATGGTTGCATGTTGGAAGATATTTCAAAGCGTGTAGCCTCCAAATATAATGATCTCAACTAACTCAGCACATCAAGTAACTTGCGCTATCCAAACTTTCTTTTTAAAAGTCGTGCAACTTCAACTTATAGAGGAGACACATATAACATCGGTCTCACGGTTGAAAGTAAGCAGTCGGCTAGTCCAAGTGACTTCTTCCTTCACTTTCAATATTACCTTTCTTCTTAGCCATCACTAAGGTATTAGTCTTCTTCTTGACGTCGCCATATCCGTTACCGGACGTTGCGCACGGTATCTGTAAAAGCTTTAAAAAATTCTAGAATCAGATCTTCAAAACCGTCTAAGAACGTTGCTGGGGGTATCGTTTTGTGTCGAATACTTTGGATCTTGCTTCCTGAAAGATGATGACAGCTGTTGGTTGAATAATTCTTATTATATCTTCGGTATATGACAACCTATCTTCATACCAACAATGTTTAAGAAGCTTGTGAGGTGTAGCTTTGAAACACAGAATGTAGGGGATAGTTGCTGTTCCCAATACATCATCCCCATACTTTTCAATGAGTCGTGCTGTTACTGTTTTTTTTGGGGTGAGGACGGATGTCACCTTCAATCTAATTCACCAATTCGTCAATCTATCCTCATTGTTTTCAAGTAACGTGAAAATTGTTTGCATCGCTCAGTCCACATTATTTCTAGGTCTACCGCGACTTGTTTGCTGACCTAATTTAGGTTCATAAAGAGATTTCATGATTATATTGTTTTTATTTCTCACTAAAACTTCACCGATACATAATTAAAATGAATTCATCCTTAAAGTACAGAGTTATCTATCAAATAAATGCATTGTTTGTCAGTTATAATCAAAAAATTAAAATAAAGTGCAAAATTTTTGCGTTTTTTTGTGATGTTATGAAAAGTTAGTCCACCTCTAACGAGTTCGCAAAGTTAAAATCCAATTCAGTTGTCAAAAATACGTATAAATCTATGGATAAAAAACTTTCGGATTTTTTCTGGAAACGTCAAAGTACGTATCATTACCTCCTATTTCCTGAAAGATTTATGCTAAATATAAAAATGATGAATCTACAAATTTAAAAAAGAAAACCCAAATATTTCACTTTTGCCGATTTTTCTCGGAAATTTATTACCTGATCTAGTCAAATTGGTGCTCATTTTATTCGTATTTTTATTCTCTACAACTTTTCTTCTTACACCATTAATGTTGATTCATTACTTTTCACTCAAAAAAAAAAAATTGAGAAAAACACTTTTTTTTGCATTTAAATGTTATTAAAATATATAGACAATTTATTTTCGGTAAAAAACATAAATATAAGATACTTTATATTATTTATAATTACATGGCGCAGGCGGTATCCTACTATTATTTTTGTCAAGATTTTACTTATTATTTGCTCTATTGACTAGGGTAATTTATTAAACAATTTTGCTCATCCGAACTTATAATGGTTAGGGCTTGTATATTAGTCGGTATGAATTTGTAACTTTCGCCTTAATTAAAAGCTTGAAGTTTAGTGTAATTTGAAGAATTCTCACTGGGCATTAGTCTATATCTACAGCTTTTTATAAATTTTCAGTAATCTGTCAATGTAATCTGTTTCACTGGGCATTAGTCTATATCTACAGTCGTATTCTAGAACATTTTACATTTAACTGCTTTGTTCATTAACCCATTGAATTTTACTCATTTTTATAAGTATATTGACTTTTTTTAAAAGTGCTCAAGAAATAAAATATTAATTTTTTAGTTCAAAACTTAAGATCAAAATAAAGAAAGTTAGTAAAAGGTGTTACGCATTTTGTAAATTCACAAATAAATTTTTTTTAATAATTGTATGAAATTTTTTAAAACCTTGTATGAAATTTTGGAAAAGTTCATGTTAACCCACGAATGCTAAAAAAATTAATCGACTCCAAATAAGATGTATATTTTCTTCTTCAAATTTGTTTGTTTAATTAATCTTTACTATGTTAAAGACTAACAAATAAAACGTTAAAATTGGTACAGAAGTATGTAATAAATTCAATCTGCCTGCAGTAGACAGTTTACTTAGAAGTCAGGTTTAATTTGATCTTTATGGTCCAGAACCGAGGATATTACTCATTTTAGATTGCCAAAGGAACAGAGTCGCATTTGATTAATATCAAATGTAATAACAGAATTAATTTGTTTATCAACCCAGTACATGTGTAATTGTTTTAGAATCTGAAAGCGGTGGATGGGGCCACTGGAGTTCTTGGACGCCGTGCTCCAGTACGTGTGCCGGAGGAACAAGAAATCGTTACCGTTTCTGCGATTCTCCACCGCCACGTTATGGTGCTAAGTTCTGCGAGGTAAAAGAGTTATTATTATTATGGCGATGGCGCACCTTCCTATAAGTTTTAATCAATAAATGTTACCTTAGAAACAAAACAACGTAGTTTTTCGTTAATTGTGACTATTCGGCTTTGCTTTTTTTAAAACGGTTTCGTATTTATTGTTAACTTTTTATTAACGTAACATGGCGAAAGGTAAAAAAAGGGGGATGCTGGAGAACAAAAACAAAAAAAACACCCGAATGCAATACCGGAAGTTGATAGAACGTTTTACGAACTAACAATTACTGATTTAAATCGTAAAATTGCTAGATTGAGAACGACATCGGCAGAAATTGAACAAAAAAATGAAGAACTTGAGAAGAAGTTAAAATTAATTGATGAAGATCGTAACGATATAATATTTTTTTAAAACGTATGACACAAGGAAAGACTAACAATATTCAAGAATTAAATGAAAAGATGCAAGGTATAGAAGAGGCACGACGCGGTGAAATGGAAGTGTTTGAAAAAGAAGTGCGTAAGTTGAAAGACGAATTTAAACAAATGCAAGAACAACTAACATCTGATATAAAGTTACTAACTGGAAAACTAAACTCGTTAGACGAATTTAGAGTCCAAAAAGAAGAGTTGATGAATAAATTTGAGGACCAAGAAAAAAGGATGCAGGAACAAGAAGATAGACACAAACAAGAGCTGTATGAAGCTGAAAAATCGTTTGTTATTAAAAAAGACAAATTAAAAAAGAACATGGAAGCGAGATTGTTGCAGTTATCAACTGATTTTCAAAACGTAACTGAGTTGCGCATAGCATCTTCCACCCATCGCGTTATAAGAGAAAATATTGGCAGTAAATAATGAACTCGATAAAATGTTTGAAACTCATCAACGATTGCAAAACGAAAATCAATCACTGAAAGAATTAAACGTTACATTGAAATTAAAAACTACGTTACACAAAGAAGAAAAAGAAAAGGCACTTACTAAAGCCAAAACTCAGTTTGAACTCATCGAGAAGCTTCTACAACAACACGAAGAATTGTCAGAAAAACAGAAAAAACTTAAAATAACGGAGACCCAACTAGCTACGTTTAAAGAAGAGACAAATCTTTTAAAAGCTGAAATTAAGACTTTACAAACTCGGACCAAGATTTTGGAGCAAAATTTACACGCCGGCAGATGTGAAAGAAACGCTTTAAAATTGGATTTAGATTACAATAAACAAGAATTAGAGCGCCTGTCAAGTATTTTGCGTGATTCTGTTATATCTATTAATGAGGCATTTCACATCAGGGAGAGACAACTAAATTGAAGGACCACAAGGCCCCTACAAATGAAAAATTGTTAAGTAATTTATTGGCGTTATTAAGTAAAGCTGAAGAAGAAGGAGTTAGAAGGTCGTCTTTGGATTCGGTTGAATCTATTTCGGCTACTTATATGAGTGGAGATCTGGGATTAGTGCCGAGGCCCGTTTCATTGCCTTCTTATGTTCCAGTCAGAACGCATAAAGGAATATTACAAGGTCCAAGCTTTGAAGAATTTGTAGCTCAGAATGTTTCCCCTGTCTCTGCAAAAGTTTTCAGTAAAGCCGAAAGTGATGGAAATTGATCCGATTAAACTAAACATGTGAAGACTTATCGATGATAATTCAAAGGCTAATTCGCATTGTGAAAGTCCGCCTATTTTCCACTTAACTTAATAACCATTAATGTACCTATAATCAAATTAAAAGTCTTGATGAATAAATAAAAACTGTACCAAATTAGTTTTAATTTTAATCATTCAATGTTCTTTTGTCAATTTTCAGGTCCAAGAGTACAAACTGAAAAATGTGGGTTAGAATCGGGAAGTAACTGGGAATGCATATATGGATCGTCATTGCCAAATGAAATTGTTGCAAATTTACCAGAGGTGCAAGCAGAAATGAGCCCCTTTTGCAGATGTGGTTGCGTAATTCATTTAGGAACTACTAAACCTTATCGAGTTATAGCAACATCTTCCCAAAGTTGTCCCGGAAGAACGTTTTGGTTAATAGAGGTAAGAGCCAAATCTTTTAAAAATCTTGTTTACAATGCAATTTAAAAGGCGGATGATGGACACATGGTTCAGTTTAGGGTAGAGCAATTTAGTTTACCATGTAGCACTCAGTGGGTGAAAGTCCGAGATGGAAGTTCTCTTTCTGTGAATCTACTAGTGGATTTAACAGGAGGATCGGACGCATTTGTTAGTGTAGTTAATTCTACAGGGTCCAATTTACTTTTTAGAATTTTACTCTAACGAGGACGAAACATCGAGTCATTTATGTAACGGTGCATTTGTCATTAAAGCTCTGCAAATAGGTAAAAATTTTCCTTAAAGTCAACCATTTGTATTAAACATTAATTTTAGGTCCTATATGAACAATTTAACTGCTGGAATACCAATTGCGCAAGAAGTCGGAATAATCCCGTCAGTTGTTTTAAAATTAACTGCAGTTCACATAGCGGCAATTTTTTTCTTAAGTGGCCTTTGTATAGCAACTGCATTATTAGGCGCTCAATATTTGTGCCGATACCGAAAATATCACATTGCACATGCAGACGACCAAGATTCTTTAGCAGATCCTTCAGGTTTTGTTTCGATTAAGCTTTCCAAAATACAAACAAGTACAAACGTTATTTTTTTAGTGTCTTGCGTGAGTCTTCCCGTAGGAACAAGAGCGTCGTCAAGCGTAACTTTATTGTCCGAAGTTATATCTTTAACAAGACTAAAACCTAAGTCTCGTTTAAAACACAATCGCTTGCGAGAATCCACCGATTGTGATGCAAACGAAGAAGATGTTGAAGTTACACTTGCGTAAGAATACCGTCTTTATAAAACGAAACGCTAACAACCCTTAACAGGAAAGCTGAAGATACACTAAGTGCCAGTAGTACAATAACAATTACGCAGCAGGATACTGCAACAACACCAAATGCGCAAGTAACCGAATCTGAAGATTTAACCACGTCCAGTTTACCTACTTCTCCGATGCATGAATTAATTCGCAGATCATCTATCAAGTCAGATAAGGACCAGACAATGGAAAAAGAAGAAAAACTTAAAATGTACAGCAGGAGATTCAGCAACGGCAGCACGGCGACATTGACCAATGTGAGAGAATCGGCAAATACCAGTTCCAAAAGCGACCCGGTGGGACTTTTTAATTATTTACAAAGCACTGAATCACTTCACGTTTGTTGATTTTTCTTATTTTGCACTGCGGCTATTTCACCAGAGCACTTTTGGAACGTAGTTAGAGTAAATGTTAGATACTAAATTTTATGTTTTTAGGGATATTATTCTCCTGCTGCCAGCATGGTGAGCCGTGCCACCATTCGTCAAACTAACGAAAAAGAATGCAAAGATAAAAAGAATCGAGAAAAACTTTAGCAGGGCCTTTAGGCTCTGAATTTTCGATTGCTGCACCTGATATAGATTTAGAAATGGATTACTATGATTACAACGTGGTTAATGCGGGAGCTGCTCCCGGTTCTTACTTAGGAATGGATCCTGCTTTTTTGGTATGGATTCCACCATTAGACGACGATGGAGATATTTTACAAGATATCGATGGCGAAAACTCGACTTATAAAAAAGCGAATGTAAGGAATATAATGATCCAAAAGTACTAATGGGTCTCCAGAAGAAGAATTGTTATTGCCGAAAAGAAGACGATCTTTAAGTGATAGCGTTTCAAAAGGTAGTCCTCTACTATCCGGTAAAAGTAAAAAAATTCATCCTAGCGTTCACCACAATAAGTCATTATCGCATGAATTAAATCAGGAAGGCTTTCCGTTAGTTAAAAGTGAATTAAAAGATGTGAATATTCCACTGCAAGATCTGACAAGGCTGAAGTTTGGAAAAAGTTTGCCCGATGTCGGAAATCGTGGCGAGAAAGAAATAAAAGTAGAAAAATCTCCAGTTGATAGTAACATATTAAATGAAATTAAGTTTGCCGACGATGACGATGAAGAAATGACTGAAAATCAGTGCAATATTGAAAGATCATATCAAGATTCAAATATCTTATCATCTAGTTAAGATTACCTATTTTGTTGATCCTTCCTCTTGACTGCATGCAAACTTGTTAGATATGTGTATTACTTATATATGAGTTACAATGGTTACAGTTATTTGATTACGTGATGTCAGAATATAAGAGACTGTTTAAAAAGCGTTACTAATAAAGCAAAGATCAAAACTAGCTCAGGATAAGTATAAGTAGGAGACTGATATGGAAAGTAAATTTATTTTCATTACTATAATTCAGTACCAATAGACTAGAGTATTTAAGAAACAGTTGGTTAAGTAGCCAATTTTGTTGATTAGACCATTTATCATTGATCATCGTAATAAGTAAGCTTTCAATAGTTCTTATCAATATTAAATATCAAATGGAGGTAGTGTAGATAAGAATATCGCGTCTTTAATTAAAAGATATAATTAAAAATACTCGAGACATATATGACCAAATATTCAAAATTGACGAGTCTCGTCTTTTTAATTGATGTAGATATTTTTGCTTTATGTGGATAAAAAAAATGAAATGTAATATTTGCATTGTTACTTTGTTAATTATATAATATGTAAACATGTAGTACAGCACTTATTTAGTATCAAAACTAGCACTTTTATACAGATGTCTGTATAGTAAAACAAATTTTTGTACATCTACCAAATATGTATTGACATTTTCATATATTATTTCTATTTATATTGTGTAAATTGTAAAAAAATGTATGTAATAAAAATAAATAGATTATGCGCACTTATATACTTTTCCTATCATTTATTTCGAAAAGAAGTATTGAAATTATTTAATATTTTAATTAATAAGTTGGGGCAAGTGCGATACAAAATTTTCTACTTTAACTTTGATCATCAACAGAAAAAGCAGGAAATCAATTATGTGGTCTGTATTTTTTATTTAATCTTTAGAGTATTATCTTTGTATTTCTTGAGCAATCAGAATGTCTAGTAATCAGCTGTCTGAAGGAAAAAAAATTAAAAATTTTCAGAGTAATTGTCCGCACTTGCCCCTGAAATAGTGCGTGCATTTCATAGGTTAAATTTATAGGCTTTTATATTATTAGTTTGATGGGGCAAGAGCAACTAACTGAAAATGATAGTTACTGATTGCTTCTTACAGAATTAATCTATTGCAATTTTCTTCTGAGTATATGAACTTGAAAATATGAAAAAAACAAACATTTCATGTTAGAACTCAAAATATTCTCCTCTTTAATTGGATACATTTATTACAGCGAACCTGCAACGTCTCTAGACCTTTCAAAAAAATGTTTCTTCTTGCTCTGCAAACCAGACCTCCACAGCTTCTATTACCTCCTTGTTGGAAGAAAATGTACGACCTTTTAAACTTTTTTCAGTTGAGGAAAGAGGTGATAGTCGGACGGAGCCAAATCGGGTGAATAAGGGGTGTTCTAGTAATTCAAACCCTAAATCACGAATTTTTGCATGGCAACATGAGATTTGTGTGCAGGGGCGTTGTCCTGGAAAAACATAACACCTTTGGATAGCTTTCCGCGTCTTTTCTCTTTAATATTTTCCCGTAGAGTGGTCAGTAATGTCGAATAGTAATCTCCAGTTATTGTTCTACCCTTATCCAAAAATCAATCATGATTACTCCATGGCAATCCCAAAAACTGAAGCAAGAACTTTTCCAGCAGATTTTGGACACGAAACTTCTTAGGTCTTGGAGAACCAGAGTGTCGCCATTCCATCAATTGTTGCTTTGTTTCTGGATCGTAGAAATGTACCCAAGTCTCATCCATAGTAACAATTTGGTTTAAGAAGTCTACATCGTTTTCAAATCCAGCACAGATCGAACGCGATGCTTCTACCCTTGCACGCTTTTGGTGAACATTCAAACATTTGGGGATCCATTTTGCAGCAATTTTTCTCATGTCCAAATTGACGTGAACCATATGATGAACGCTTTCGTATGAAATATTCAGCGCTTCAGATATCCGTTTTAGCCCAATTCGACGGTCTGATAAAATCATGTCATGAACTGCATCGATATTTTCGGGGACTGACACAGAAACTGGCCTTCCCGATCGGTCATCATCTTCAATGGAAAATTTACCTCTTTTGAAGCTTGCATTCCAATTTTGACGGTCGCATACGAAGGACATTGATCACCAAGGGTATTAAGCATATCTTCGTAAATCTGCTTACCTCTTAACCCTTTTAAATACAGGTACTTGATGATGGCTCGATACTCCAATTTTCGATTTTCACAATTTCGGTGGACATCTTTTTCATTTAATTTATTGCGTGACTCTGGTTTACTTTTTGACGTCAAACTTTACACTGACACTTCTAATAAGTTATTGTTCGTTGCTATGGTAACGCAATATTTTGTTTATGCAAGGAACTGGTCTAGGCTAACTAGATATCAATACATCCTCGTAAGGATGATGATAGAGATCACAAATAAAATTGTTTCACGACTTTATTACTAATTCAAATATCATCTAAGATTGAAATTGTAAAATAGAACAATCATATATCAAGATGAATTTCATTATTGTGAGTAAAATAATGCTTAACAAGAAAATAAAATACATACTTTTTCTGAAAAGATCAAATAAAAACAACAAAAAGTTAAACTTTCTATATGCATGATAAGTTTATCCTTATTGAACATTAAAGTTATCAAATGAAATTTCGAAAGTGATTTCTCCACGGCGCTCTACTCTGGGATTAGGCAATAACATAACGAGGTCATCTTCGCTAAACTCAGATATGTCATCTATTATAGAAAATTTGAAGATAGATTTTTCTGGAAAAAGTGCTCTTGTGTGCAAATTTTATAACATTGTCTTCCTTTATTTGGCCTACGTAATATTTCACTCTTTTTTCCCATGAAACCTGACAAGAACCCAGTCCCCAGTTGTCCTCATTGAAAGTGGTCTTTCAAACAGTGTTTCATTCTCTATGTTCCTGTTCTTCTCTGACCACATCCTCCATAGTTTCACCATCTTCTTCTTCTTGGAACTCTACCTCTTCACACTGGCTTTCTGAAGATGGACGGTTTTCAATTTCTTTCTTTTTTCTTAGGTTTTCTTGCTTCTTCTTCTCTTTCCTTCAGACGTTGTACAACCTCCTCTTGAGTGATTATTTCTGCACCACTGGCAATTCGTTTCTTTGGCTTTTTTTCTAAATCTTTGTTGCTCATGTTTGATTTTAATGTGGTAGTAAGATTTCCTCAAATGGAATTCTTACACAATTTTTTCTGGACTTCTAGAAGGCTTATTATTAGTTTTGTTGTTATCCGTGGATGGCTGTTCTTCATTTCCATTGTTATTTCTCAAAGGCTGAATTTCAGTTACATATTTACTTGTTGGAGACTGATTTTTAACTTGATTTGTATCCAAAGACGATTGATTTTCTGTTGAGTTTTCATTTATTGAGTTTGGCACTATGCCATAATTTTCAAAGCCGTTTTCTGCCGTTATATAACCCACACTATTTTCATGTTCTTGCCATCTCTTATATGCAAGTGGATCAAAACTATCTGGTGAAATGACTCCTTCGTTCAAAGGATATATTCCTCCTTTCCTGAAACCACTCCGAATAATTTCAGGGTTGGCATCGCGCCATACTTCTGATATGAATTTAGAAAAGCATTTTATCACAATTTTTTTGCCAGGATTTTGCCTTTGCCACTACACCAGTTTGGCATCCCAACTAACTTTCAAGGACTTGAATACAGCTATATCAAGTGGTTGCAAAAGATGACTGGACTGTAGTGGAAGTTTTAAAATTGTTACTCCCTCCCTCAAGGCCTCTTGAATCAAGTCTACGCTGATATGAGTTGAGTGGCCATCATATATTAGCAGAATTGGCCTATTTTCTCCAAAGTCTCTAACGAGAGTTCTTTTGAAGTATTTTAAAAAAACGCCTTTCTCCATCCATCCTTTCTTGGTCGCTGCGTAACATAACTTTGGGCAGCCAGGGTTCACCTCTGCTGTCCACTCATCATATACATCTTTTCCTTTGAATACAACCGAGGGTGTTCCTTTTTCACCAGCGGCATTGCAGGCAACCAGCACAGTCGTGTTCTCTCTGCCAGGACCACTAGTGTGCGAGTACATGGAACGCTTATTTTTCCAACAACTTTTGTTTTTGAAGGATCTGTACTGAAACTGCTTTCATCGAGATTCCATATTTGTTCTGGTTTCTCTTCTAAGCCCATGTTCTTGATGGTTGTCTTCAATAAATTGAAATATTTATATATGATTTTTTTCTTGCAACCTCAACGGTTTGTGGTTTCTTGATCGAGTTGATGTCTCGTTCGAAAATTGATGAACCAATCTGGTCCAGGATAGCCATCTTTGAATTGTGTTTTCAATTTGTTCTGTCTTAGAAAGTTTGCAACTGCATCCATTACTTCAGTTCTTGAAAGGCCGAACCCCCAATTCTCCATGATTTTGAGCGCGTCTGCAATTTTGCGTTCATGTTGGAAAGAAATATCGCAACTTCTACCATATGACATACTTCTTTTACCCCTCCTTCCACGAACATAATCAGTTAAAGTTGACTTCGGAATTTTATACAGAGCAGAAGCTCTTTGTATTGATTTGCTGCCTCCTAGAATTTCATCCACGGCTTGCCTCAGATCTTCCTTGGAATAACCAAGACCTCTATCAGTCTTTCTCTTATATGAGCGCACCATTTTTTGTCACTGCAACAAGTTATTTCAGTTGATCGACATGTTCAAACGCACATTTTTATTTGGGGCAAGTGCGTACTGTTGTGTACGTTTTATAATCACAGTTTAGTTTTACCTATGTATAACAAACTGATCACAAGCAGTTACCTCAATTAATCAATTTGGTACAATTTTTAAACATTGAAAAAAACGAACCTAACCCGCGTTGCAGGTTGTAAGCGAGCGCGATCAGATGACATTGACAAATGACACAACCGAAATGCAATGTTGCCACATCGAATTCCGGTTATGGTTCGGGTCAGAGCTGCAATATTAAATACATGAGAAGTCGATCCATAGAGTTAGAGATCTATGAACCTGCGTGGATGCTCTTGCCCCAAATACGCTCTTGCCCCAACTTACCTTATTTTTTTAAACTCTTCGATATAGATAACGTGTACAAGGTGGCCATTTTCAAAGTTTAACCCAATTTAACTATTATTTTTGGTTTCAAGTTATCTATGAGAATTCGATGTTTTCAGTTATTCCATAATATCTTGTATATTGATAAAATTTTCAAAATCAACGTTTACATGTACTTTTTTGAGAAGAACACAGAGCTGTGGGGAATTTCTTATGAGCCGCCAAAAGCACTCGCCTGCGGCTCGTTATCAGGTACGCTTGAGTTTTTGTCAAAAATTATAATTACCATTTATACGTTTCTGGAGGTTGTTCTTCTAAAATACTGTCATTTAACTTTTCAAAATTGCTTTGCATGTTTGATTTAACCTTGCTATTAAAAAGCCTTTTCTGGTTGTTTTTAGACATAAAATTGAATTATTTTTTAATTTAAGTTGTAATTAATATTGGAGTTAACTTTCTGGCGCTTAGAAACGTTTGCTCTTCAATATGTTGATGATGGTACATTTACTGGTGGTAGGGGCCAGTTAGCAGAAAGTTGGTTAATAATGAAGTGTAAATTTGTACTTTATGACTTTGTCATTAGCAAATGTTTCATTTCTTTAATAATTTCAGCTAATAAAAGTAAAATTGTTGTCAGTGTTTGTCAAATTTTTAAGCAAAAATGGTGTTTCACGAAAGTTTTAGATGTATCGTATATGCAACCAACAATACACAACTTTTTATCAAATAAATGAAAAATTTGGAAATGGAAAATCATTGCCATACCTTATCTACATTCTGTATTTAATCATACAAATTATTCGATTAAATGCATACAATTTTTTCATGTTTTTAATCCATTATTTATTGCTATTTTTAATCTCTTACCTATGGTAGCATCTCCTGATTTTTATGGCTTCTTCTATCTGTTCAATTTTTGTCTACACTCCTGTTTGTCTGTAAGCGTACCAGGTTTTAGGTTTAATCGGTTTTGGTATAGTTGTTTTACACTGTCATTCACACAATGTTTCTGTAATCCATCTATGTTTAATTGCCTCCTTTTATTTTGACTACTGATTTGCTTTTAATTGTATCTTACTTACATCTCTGTATACACATTTATATCAACAGGTGCTTTTAGCTATTTTTTGTTTTGCTACGATCCAATCTATCTCCAAATATTTGGGTAGCTATGTTTTGTTTTTCTTCTTCAAGCTGCTATAGTCTTCTTTTCATATTTGTAGCATTTTATTTCGGATTTTAGATTTTTATTTTTCAACTTTTTATTTATCTTGCTTTAGTAGAAATTGGAACCTGGAACAACATGTAATGGGTTACTCACTCCATCTACAAGGGTTACAGGAGGAATTGTAACGTAAATTTTGATGAAGGTTTTCCAATGGTTACAACATGTTCATTTTAACTTCTAGGAGTTTTATTCATTTTCAAATATATTCATTGAATCATACAGTACACTTCTGTTTTTTTACATCTTGTTTCGGTTTATTTGTAAACAAACTATAAAAATTAAGTCAGTGTTGAAAACTTGGGCCGCAGCTCTGTTAGACAAAAGAGAGGTCGTGGGTGTACTTACGAGTAATTAGATCAAAGGCTTTCACACTGAAAAAGAGATACGTAATAGAGCGTCACCTAGCAATGAATCTTCTAAAGCAACTAGGATCTTCAAAACACATAAACCGTAAAATAATAGAAATATAATATTTGTAGAACCACTAAACCTCAAGAACAATGAAAACATACTATATAAAATTAGACAATAATAATAGTTTTTTCTCCTAATAGTACAGGGAAGACCGCTCAGAATATTAATTAACCGCACCGATAACTACGCCACTGGAAAAGGGTGTAATCGCTTTGATAAATACCTACTTGAATTTTAATTTTACATGTGGTAATTAATGACGTTCAGTTGAAGTAATAAAATTACGTAAGGTATCTGTACCCGACAGCAAATCTAAAGTAGTACAAAGCGTATTTTCGAATGATCTTTCAAAATCAAATCAATATATTAATAATGCGCAAAGTTAGGTTGTTAAATTCATGTCGGTATCTGATACGATCACGCGTAAAATATGAATGTAATAGAGAAAACATGCAATATTATCAACTTAGCTCAATTGTTTGTAGTCTGTGATCAGATGTAGGCATGTTCGGAAGCTGTAATATCGCAGGACAGCCGAAGATTAGTAGATAAGTAGACAGAGTAATACGAACCAGATGTCCAGCTATGGATGGCCAGACCCGCCACAAAGAATAAACTGGAGGTTACGGGTTATTTTCGATTAAATCCCCGACAGCAACGGGAACAGGGACCAATTTTAGAGCGATAGGGCTCCAGTGAATGATCGGATTGATTGGTAAACCACCCTAGTTTACGGCTTCGCCTTTTAACTAATTATTTAATTGCCTTTATCCGTATCCCGGAATAAAATGGCGGTAAAATAAGGATTTCACAAAAGCAGAAATACAGCAAGAAATGGTACTTACGACGTCGAACAATGTCGCGTGTTTATCCCTCAGTTTAGTAGAAATTTTTCTTTAGGTTGTGTATTCAATAGTAGTTAATTACTAAATCCAAGTTCCCCAAGTCTTGAATTTCAAAGGTGCGACACCGTACGTCAACGGTTAGATAAAGAAAGGACGTGCTTTGCAATTTTTGTCAAGGGACGGTACCACTTTTTCAGGGTCGGCAACTAGTAGTGTTACAAACTCCCTATATAACGTTCGTACTGTAAATGTTTGCTATAGGAATGCACGGACGCAACCGTAATTGCTAAACTACAAACAAATTTTCTACCAAAAGGCACTTTTATGACGCTAAAAATTACTAGTAACAAAAAAATTGTCCCAATGTATATGAAGGATTGTTCGATCTGAAATGATTTTTGATTGCCAAGTATGGAATAAATGTTTTGTTATTAATAACATTTCCTAAAACGTTTACTTGCACGTTTTCATTTATTCTTAAGTTTAATGTTTTGTGCAGTTTGTGTCAAAAAACTACACCTCCAAAGTTTACGGATATTATTGAATCATAACAAGACTAGCAATAGAGGAACTCCATCCTAGTTATTAATAGACAATTTGTGGTAACAAAGTTCTATATAAGTAAAAATTTTGTTGTGGAAGGGATACATTGGTTTTAGATTAATTTTTTTTTTTTAATATAAATGTTTTTTTTCAGTATTTAGAATAGTAACCACAACCACTTACAGTAACTAAACTAAAAAAAATACTTAGCAACTAATAGTTGTATGTAGTTTATTGTTCATTAATTCTGATTTTTTTAACTTTTTTTAATTTTTTTTTGTAATACCTTATTTTTGCATAATATAAAAAATAATAAACATGGCCCCTAAACGTAAAAAACCGAAAGATAAAAAGAAAAAAAGGAAAAAGAGACAGGGACCGAATGTGTCAGCAGAAACTGTCAAAAAACGTTACGATGCACAAATTACTCAACTAAATCGAGTTTTAGCTGCGCTAAGGTCTCGTGTACAAATAGCCGAAGCAAAAAATGACGTGCTGGAATTAAAAATAAAGTCATTTTCCAATGATGGTGGTGACGCTCTCAGTTTCTTGCAGACCATAATTGATCACAATAAATCAGAGATGGATAAAATGCAAAAAACAATAAAAGAATACGAATTGGAAAAAGAAGCAGCCAATGAGTTGTGCAAAGATCAAGTTGAGGAATTAAATTTAGAATACAAGGTAATGTGTAAGAATTGACAATGCGAATACGAGAATTGAATGACAAACTTTTTTGTGTGTATAGACTTCAAGCAACGCGAAAGGACATGATGGAGAGATTTAGTGTTCAAAATTCTGAAAAAGAAAAACAGTTAAAATTGTACAAACAAGAATTGTACGAAACGGAAAAAAAACTAAACATGGAAAAAGACAGAATGACAAAAGAAATGAAAACGTTTAAAAAATTATCAGAGGAGTTTCAAAATATCGTCGACATTTGTAATGCTAGTCAAACTCAACGGGTTGTAAATAAAAACGTAATTGATAACCTTGAATACGAAGCTAATCTTCAAGTAAATCAACACTTCGAACGATTAAATATCAAATTCAAGTCCAGTAATACCGTATCTCGATTGCTTTCGGATTTAGTAAAATTTGAACGAAGAAAAACAGTAGGAAAAGCAGAAGCTCAAGTAAAACTGATTGATAGACTTTCAATAGATATCAAAGGTATGACAGAAAACCTTGAAAAGAATAAAAAAATGAAAACGAAAATATTATTTGTTCAAACAATTTAGAATCACTTAAAAAAGAGATACAACAGTTAAATGATCATGTTAAGGTGTTACAGCAAAATGATCATAAGATACGAAGTCACAGAAACATTATAAGAACTAATATAGAATACTACAATGTAGAATATGAACGTGTGGCCAAGGTACTTTTACACTGTTTAGAGTTGATACGAAATTTCATTGAGGTACCGGTGCCTACGACAGTTCTTGCCAAAAAACATAGTAATTTGTTGATGCTCTTGGTGACTATATTAGATCCTACTAAACAAGAAAAAACTGTCCGATCTCCGGAAGAGACGATTTTATCCGAGCACCTTATGTACGCAGAGGGAACTTTAGGATTAGTTCCGAAATTAGTGCATTATGTACAAACAGTTTTTAAGGAAAAAGAAATCAATCCGCGCATGAGTTTTGGAGCTGAACCGGAAATTGTCTATTTAAATGAAATGGACGTTGGAAGTGTATCCGAAGAAGAGGGGACAAAATTAAAATGGCGTAAATTGATGATGTTAAATTGCTTAAGGTTTTAAAAAATGTTTTCTTTTATATTTTGTATTATCAACAAAATAGTAAGTGTAGCTACATAATATGTATTAAGCATTGTAGTTGTAGATTTTTTTCACTAATCATCTCAAACTATCTCCTTCTTTAAATATGAAGAACAAAGAACTGAAGTTTTACATAGTGTTGTACTTTTTAGTCATGCATCTAATACACTAAACTCTAAACTGACAGCACCGCCAAGTGTTAGACTAAACAAGTTTGACAACATTCGCCTGTTTGGAACAGTGATTGTGGTCTTCTTATTAGGAGTAATTAACGAGTTCGGACTTAGTAGGTTGTATCAACATTTCGATTGGGAGGGGCAGACTATAAAAACGATACCAATGACTTACCAATTTCTTTAGTTCATCTTGATAAAAACTGGCCTTGTCAGTCGAAACGTTATTTATTTATTTATTCGTATGGTACATTTTCATTATTGTAGTGTGATGTAAGTGTTATGTATGGTGCCCTAGTATACCTGAATAGTGTGGTGACGAAACCGTGTGAAATTGTGGATTGGTTCGTCTTGACAAAGCATTTGCTTCAAGGTTTAGGACAACCACTAAACCCACCTTAGTATTTATATGTAATAATATTGATTAAGTGTGTAAACATTATAGAAGGTAAATAAGAACATAAAGTAGTATAAGAACACAGCCATTGCATAACGACATTTAATGGACGGGCCCAAGAGCCAGTTACGACAATGACGACAAAATAGTAGGTTAAACAAATAGCAAACAAAATTAAGAAAAACAGATAATCAGGACAGAGATTACAAAATATTGCTTAACTTCAGATGTTCTTCAAATTAGCGTGAACAAAAAACATAGATTTCACTTACTCTACACTCCCTAATTACACCTAATAAGAAAGCTTAATTACCGGAAAATTATCTAATAAATAAAATTTAAGGAGTTTTACTATTACGTGAAAATACATGTTTCGACTTGTCTTACAGATCAATACAAAATTTTTAAGGCAATAACAATCAATTTGTCAGACTTCAAAGCGGCCGCGTCTGCTTATACATATTATGGTAGTAAACGCCAAATTACAGTCGATTATCGATTGTCGTCAATTTGTATATTCGTGTGCGGACGGCGGGCCCTGATTATCTTCCGGATCGTCGGGATATACTGATTCAGCGTCTCTTACCATATTAAAGGAATAGCGACATGGCTTGTTTTGAGCCACTGGGCGGATGGAATTCGGCCTCTTCTCTGCAAAGGTCCCTCGGCCAATCGAGGGAAAACTTGGTCGATTAGGGACCACTTCAACGAAAACCCGGTTCTGCTTTAATAGATCTTTCAGGACACGTAGTTTCTGACGCCAGCTTTGACGTTGATTGAAATGCACCACGAGTTGGAGGGTACCTTATCTCACTACCTCGCGCATAAAAACCGTTCAGAAACGTGCGTCATACAATATATTATCTGCGTAAATTGGAAACAGTTACTACCTACAACAGGTAAATGCATGCGGTTTAACTTTTTTTATTTTGAATGTTTCGTGTTGCTTAGTTGCTTTGGGATTATTGTCAAAAATAGTATGTTATATACAAAGGGGGTAAGTGAGTATTTTTATCCCTCACGTGAAGTTTATTGCCAGAGGGCTTGTAGAGTCCGAGGGCAAATAATCACGTAAGGGATAAAACATCACTTTAGTCCTGAGGGATATAAGCTATTTTTTTTTACTTCCGGGAATGTATTTTCAATTAAAAATTGAACTTTTTAAAGAGTTTAATATCAGTGTTTGTGAAAACATTTTTTTTTTAAACTATGCCTTCTCGTCAAAAGCCTTAGAACCATAATACCACCCCTAATAAAATTATTAAAAAAATTTACTTTGGGGTTTTTTGATTACTGAAAGTAGTGCAATCCTTTAAAATTCACTTTCACCAAATTTCATTAAATTTGTTTCACGCATTTCTGAACAACGTAAAGAAATGTGATTTTTTAAGAAAACTTTGAACTTTTCTCACGGACAAACGGTACATTTTGGTGTATAGATAAAGTGGATCAAATTGACTTATTTTGTCCTCTACAATACGTTGTAACGGTTGTAGTTCACAAATACCAAAAGAAAGCGACGGCTCTAGCGGTACAACCTAGAGAGAAAAAGTAAGGAAATTTGGCTTGATGAAGCACACTAAATTCGTGGAGAATCCACTATTTGTAATAGTTAGCACAGGCTTAGTCGGTGGGTGGGGGGTCCTTGATGAACTGTAAAGAAATAGACTGTTGCCTAACAAGGCGCCACCTGCTGGGTAATAGAAAAAAATAAAACCGATCAACAGAAGTTCAACAGATTTTACTAAGGGCCTAATACGGTAAAACAAACACAAATCAGAGAGACAAATAGACAATTCAATATAGCAAATAAAACTTAAAGTACTAGGAGAATGTGACAGAAATAGAGGACTGTCGCATGTGATTACGGGCGTTAGCAACAACAATAATTAAAGTTCGCAATTAATGTGTCGAATTTCAGGTAAGCTTTTTAGTTACACCCAAATTAAAGTCAGCGTTCCAATTGAGGATTAGTTACTAAGAAGGCCTCGACGTACACACGTCACTTACAGGGTGAGATTAAAAGGTAAGTATCTCCCGCCAACCCAAAAGGCCTTTTGTTTTAGATTCAATCACTCTATGTAAAGCACCCAAGCTCTTATGAAGCTGGTTAAAAGCAAAACTAAACGTCGGTGGCGGAGTTTACCCCTAATAAAAATTTACCTAAATGCTAGAGATTCAAACTGTTCAATGTTACATGTACGTGAGCTTCATACGCATTAATATTAAATAGGTTACTTAAACATTAAAGTTTAGCTGTATTCTGTAGTATGCAGTTCCGAGAATGAAAGTTCCTGCTAGCGACAGTATTCGATAGCTCTAGAAGGTAGGTAACCCCAGGATTTCCCTTAGGGGAGGTATGTAGTGAAGAACGGATGGCAAATATAGTCCCTCAAAGTAGCAATTATGCAACATGAACGACCCCTGCAGCCTGTAAGTTCACCGGCTGGTTGCCGCTTAATTGGATGCGAAACCGTGGTAGTCGTCAAGTTTATAGGGAAAGGTTCTTAAATAGCTATTCCAGCACCATCAGGAGTTATCCAGGTGTAAGACACGATGAGAATATGAGGTCAACGCACGTGGTAAAGCATACGTCGTAAATAGAACTAACACAACCACGAAACCAAAGAAAGGAAAAGATATACTTACGGTGAATGCGTTCGGATTTAAATTTAAACACCAATTTGACTTGGAATTATTGAAGCACACATTAATAATTTATGTGTAAAATTTTAACTTCAGGAGGCACGCCAAACACCCACGTAAAAGGAAGTAGAAATGTCCGCTCCTCGTCTCGAAACTTTTGTTAATTAAACATCTACCAATGGAAAATTCGCAACATGCGCGGCAAATTCGTCGTAACGTGCTACTCACGACACACGTTTTAAGAAGGTTCTCGACATACGTTCTACTTTTGCAAATAAACCCGTAACAACGTGGTAGCTTTATTTCCCGCAATTTTGGGACACACTGTGCAATATATTATTTTGCACTTCCGGGACTAAAGTAACTCATTTGTTCCCTAGGGATCAAATATAAATTTAAGTCAAAATCACCCATTTTTATAAGTTATAAACTGAATGAAAACCCACACGGTGATTGTTGATACCGTAACGAACGACAAATGATCATGACAAACTTGCCATCCGTCTTATTAAAAAAACTCTTTACACAATTCAATTTTTAATTGACAATACCTCCCCGAAAGTTAAAGAAATAGCGTATATCCTCAGGATTAAAGTGATATAAGAACACTCACTTTAGTCCCGTTGTATATAATATACTATTACTTTACATTGTAATTTTACGCACGATTTTCATTTTATAAAAAAAATAACAAAAGTAACGTAGTACGTGACGTCAGATTGCATGCTTAACAGGAAAAGATGTTAATTAAAGAGAATATCCTTTAAGGATTCCTGAAGATAAAGGAATCAAATCAAATTCCACTACCTGGTTTCAATTAGACGATTTTTGACTCCAATATATGCGGGTGTTACCAAGGCTTCTTGAAATTTAAGAGTGAAAGTCACATCTAACATTCCAACGTATTTTTTTGTCCAATTTCAGTTTAATGGTTTAAAATGTCTTTGATAACCATTAACCTTGCCTTTCTAAAACAAATAAGGTCCATTGTCATGTAGTAATAAGCTTAATATTAAGATCGTACCTGTACAATCACACACACACACACACACACACGCACGCACGCACGTTTTCAAAATAAACGAAGTATAAAATACCATAAATTGATTTTAAAAATTTACTTTTACACCATACTTGACACGATAATGTACAGAATATTGATGATATTGATAGCTCCACCTATATGTCAGTTAAAAAAATGAACTGACACATTGTAACGGTTGTAGTTCACAAATAATAATAAAAGAAAACGATGGCTCTAGCGGTACAACCTACAGAGAAGAACAAGACAATTTGGCTCTTATGGAGCTAGTTAAAAACAAAACCGAAAGTCGGTGGTGGAGTCTACCCCGAATAGAAATTTACTTATATGCTAGAGATTCAAACCATTCAATGTCACATGTACGTGAACTTCATACGAATTAATAGTGAATAGGTTTCTGAAACATTAAAACTTAGCTGGATTCTGTAGTATGCAGTTGCGAGAAGGTAGGTTTTCCTTAGGAGAAGTATACAACGAAGAACGAAAGGCAGATATGTTCCCTCGAAGCAGCAAGTATGCAGCGTGAACGACCCCTCAGCCTGTAGGGTTCATCGGCCGTTGGCAACTTAAAAATAGGCAAAACCGTGGTAGTCGTCGAGTTATATAGCGAAGTGTGCTTAAATAGCCATTCCAACACCCCCAGGAATTATCCAGATTGTAATACACAAGTAGAATATGAGGTCAACGCACGTGGGTGAATGCGGTCGGGTTTACATTTACACACCAATTTAACTTGGAATTATTGAAGCACACATTAATAATTTATGTGTAAAACTTTAGTTTCACGAAGCACGCCAAACACCCAGTAGAATGAAGTAGAAAATGTCCGCTCGTAATCTTCAAAACTTTTCGTGAATTAAACAATCCACCAATGGAAAAATCGCAACATGCGCGGAAAATTCAACTTTCATCGTAAAGTGCTACACACGACACACGTTTCTAAGAAGGTTTACGACATATGTTTTACTTTTGCAAATAAACCCGTAACAACATATTAGGTGGTGTATGTCAAAATAGTTAAACATCCAGGCTTACTTAAAATCAGTAGAAATGATTTTGTTCTTTTTTTACTTTTTGATGATGATCGTCGGCCAAAAATATTATAGAAATTTTGTGTGTAAAGTGATTTTACGGAGCGACAGCTTTGTTTGATGAACGAGCCCGAAGAAGAACTTTCTACACTCTAATGTAAATAACTATTTCAGTATATTTGAAGCAACATAACGTTTCACTTTTTTTAAATTTATTTTTCTCATTTATTTTGGTTGGTTAACCGCGTATGCAAGTGTGTCATATTAATATTTATTTACTATACAAATTTTAATTATTGACTGCCATTAGTCAAATCTATTAATGGGGTATAAGCTATTTTTTTCTTCAAGTGACAATAAAATGGCATATTATTGAACTACTGACAGACGCTCAAAAGGCGTTTTACTGCTTAAACATTAAAAGCAAAAGTTCTTTTGTTTTCACAACTATTTAGAGGTTGGTACCTCGGTTAATTCATATTATAAGTGTAACAGTCAAGTACTAACTTGATTCCTCGAGTATAAAACGTCACTATAACACTCGAGAATCTCAAAACACATGAAAATTAGCAATAAACGCTTGAAGAAAAAATAATATATTTCACTTGGAGTTAAAAATATAATAGTTTTGGTTAATTTGCTGTCTCTTTTAACTTAACTTTTTAGCTCAACATTTATATTGTTTAACTCCTAGTAAAATATTTTAATATTATAGGCTTATGTTGTAATTTAATTTTTAACGTTAGATGCGACTTTCACTCCCTAATTTTATGGAGCCTTGATGAAGCTCGCATAGGTTCAAGTAAAACGTCGGTAAATTGAAACTACGGTAATTGCCTTTTATTTCATCCCTCCACTTAAGGAATTTTGGAGGATTTATTTAATTTAACTGAAGATAATGGATGTCTGGTGGAGCAAGTCAGGCATCATGTAAGATTGTTTCAGAATTTACCGCATTCATTGATTGACAAATTAAAAACCTCTGCAATCCGTTTTAGAGAAAAAATATAAATCTAGTCTACAAGATATAATGACAATTAAAATAATTTAATAATTTCAATAAAAGTCAAATAATAAATATGAGTTTCTTTAAATATGCATAAAAATAAACAACAAACAATGAAAAAAAGTCTCAAACTATCAAAAAGAGGTAAGAAATTAAACAAAACAAAACAAAATCAAGAGAGGATGAGGTAAGAAATTATGAAGAGAAAATTGCAGAACTTAATAGACGTATTGGCATTACTACGAACAACTGTATCCAAAGTGGGATCAAAAATGAAAAACTGGAAGGTCGGTTACAGGGCTTAGGTTCAGATGAGGTTGAAATACTTGCATATTTAAAACGTGTAATTGAATTAAATACAGAACATATAACAAATATGCAAACTTCTATATCAATAAGAACAGGAGAAATTCAGATCGTTGATGAATGTAAAGATGTTGTTGAAGAATTAGAAGCAGAATATAAATACATGAATGACACTTTAATGTCAAGAATTGACGATCTGAAAAATAGGCAGGTGGCTTTAGAGAAAACGGGACAGAACAGGAAAGAACTCATGGAAAAGTTTGATGATCAATGTAAAGAAAGGGATATGCAACAAAATGAATTTAAGGAAATATTATACGAAACGGATAGGAAGTTAAATATAGAAAAATATAGATTCAAGCGTGAGTTAAAGTCGAGACTGATTATTCTAATAAAAAATTTTCAGGATGTGACAGATTTAAGAATTGCAGCGGCTACCAAAAATATTGTAATGAATGGAGTGCGGTTGCATATTGAATACGAAAGTACAATTTGCATATTTAAAAAATTAGAAAGAGAAAATCAAAATTTAAAGAAGAGTAACGAGGAATTACGTTTGGAAGAAAGTTTAAGAAGAGTAGAAATGAATGTCGTAGTCAATAAGTGCAATTCTCAATTAAAAATAATTACTGACCTTTTGGAAAGCTATGAAGGGTTGACTGAAAAACTAAATGATTTTAAAGAAGTAGAATATGAAGTTTCGAAATTATTTGAGAGAAATTGTCAGATATTTTAAATATAACGGGGAAGTTAGATGAAAAAATGAAAATATTGAACCAAAACTTACATTCTAACAGATGTAAACGAAACACTTTAAAGGCACAATTGGAATTTCTTATAATTGAAAGTAATAGATTATCACTCATTGTGAATGACTGCGTTAACAATGTACGCTACCTTCTGGAGAATAAGAATGTCGCAGAATGGAAACAAATGTTTGATAATTTATTTTCCGTAGTGGGAGTGTATGAAAACGAAAAAACGGCACATCCGGATCCGAAAGTAATATTATCCTTGTCAGTAATGTATAAAAAAGGAGATTTTGGATTTGTACCAAAACCTGTACATCTTATTCTGCCTTCGGAACAAGATAAAGGAATGATGCTGAGTCCTAGTTTTCAAAACATACCCAGTGAACCTACATATACCCCTACCTTTATGTATTCAGAAGGGGAAGGTGCAAGTGAAATGTATTGTTTATACAATTGATTTAGTTCTAAGTTTACTCAGTTTATTTATAATTTATTTATTTTATTGTACTTTATTATTACTTTTTAATTGTATTAGATATCATGGATTTTTACTTTTGATTATAGTTATAACTATATGAAACCCCCCCGTCCTATCGGACGGGACCAGGATGTTTAAAAAAACAAAGCCCCCTGGTGTATCCCTGCCTCCCAGACCCCCATTCGCCTACTATGCTCCATTCTAAGTCCATCTACATACTTAGCTTTGCCTAGCACCTATATTGGCCGACTCTATAGAGGGACAAAGAACAAAGAAACAGGGTATCCGAACCTTAAGAAGGTTTCGGCCATGTAGGAAATCCCTACTCTTAAAACCGTTACTGACATACGAAGTTTTATTGGTATGGCTAGTTCGTACCGTCGTTTTATTCCCTAACTTTGCTACTTTACCATTCCGTTAACTTTTCTTACTAAAAAGACTCTGCTTTCATTTGGACACTTAA
Organism: Abscondita cerata; assembly: GCA_030710515.1. Taxonomy (NCBI): domain Eukaryota; kingdom Metazoa; phylum Arthropoda; class Insecta; order Coleoptera; family Lampyridae; genus Abscondita; species Abscondita cerata. Next base: position 172,996 of record JALBCR010003272.1, on the reverse strand, counting down.
GTGCCAACAAGCTTTCCAACAACTAAAAGATCATCTTTTTCTGCTCCTATTATCTTGTGTCCAGGTGTTTCTAAAGACTTTCTCATACAAACCGATGCCACAGACTTTGGTCCTGGCGATGTTCTCAGTCACCGTGATTCAGAGGGTGAAAATGTTATCTGTTTTCTCAGCTGATCTCTAACCAAGGCCCAACGCTACTACTCTGTGTCTGAGAATGAGTTTTTAGCTCTCTTGTTTGCTATCAAGAAGTTCCGCCCATTTGTTGAGAGATCACTGACAACCACTCTCTTCTGTTGTTGAACAAACTCCAAAATCCTTCCAATCAGTTAGCTACATAGGATTTACGCCTAGAACAATATGAGTTCTGAATTATCCACCGGAAAGGGAAAGAACATATGCTCTGTACCTGTTGCTAAGTCGATCCCTGTATGCACACTCTCTCCTTCTTTTGAGCTTATTTTTCCTACTCAAGATTGTTGGCATTTGATCAATAGTGTTGTCTCTTTTTCGCAGAAATTTCTTTTCTTGGTCTGTCTTGAATAATGTTTTGTATCGACTTCCACTAAGAATAGCTGAAAACTTATAGTCCAGGCGGAACAACGTAGATCTGTCATCCGTGCCAATCATGATTCGCCTATCGCAGGACACTGAGGCGTGTTTAAAACCACTGCCCGCATTCTGCAAACGTACTATTAGCCAAACATACGTTCAGAAGTGGCTAATTACGTTAAATATTGGTGTGTGTGTGTGTTCGGCACACAAAAGTAAAAACAACGTGCTTTTCCAAGGTATGTCGCCCACGTCCTAGACCTACTCGTCTTAGGCGGATCCTGTTGTGTGTGATATTCTTGGTCCTCTGCCTCGTTCTACTAAAGTAGAGGAATAAGTGAATATTAATTAAAATTAATAATTACTAACCGTTCGATCGTAACCCACATTTGACGTTTAATTATTAAACAGATTCGCTTTTGACCATTATAATTTCTATCAAAAACTTTACAATACTCTTCAAAACTATCATCAGAACTCATGAGAACTCTAAAAAATTGCGCTTCCAGGGAACTTCAAAGTTCATTAAGATCTCAATGGTATGCCAAATGGCTTTCGCCTGAACTTTTTTTTATAAATATACAAGAACTGTTATCGTCTTTAAAAGGAAACCAGAACTCTAATCTAAACTATCGAGAACTAAAGTGGCGAAGTGGAGAACACATAGGTTTCATACTCAACGTGCTGTCGTTTTAAAAATGTTGTCAGATTGTTTAATTTAGCCAAATCTACATTCTCGTTTACATTTAATGTTTAGTTTAGTTTAGTTTAGTTTATTGACAGACAAATATATTATGATACAGAATAGTCTAATAAAAACGATGCCTGTCAAAGAGTACCTGGTCAGGTCACCTGCCATAGCAAAACAATGATTTTCATCCAGGTCTCGACATACATGGACAAAGCATTTTGTCTCGTTACATTAAGTATTACAAAAAAATATATAAAACAAGTAAAATATGTAGGTATACTTAATTTATAAACAAAGTAACACCGTTCGTGGAAAAGAAGAAAATTAAAATAATAATTTTGAAAGGCAAAGTAATAATTATGAAGATGCAAATCCCTGTCATCTCATAGCTGATTTAGAAATAGTTTTTTTAGGGTGCTTATTAAATCTATTGGGCAACAGGGTCTTCAAATCATCGTTCATTGCATTATATATCGAAGCGAAATTAAATGAGAATGAACGTCTGAATAATGCCTTAGTATGTCGCGGAATAGAGACAAGCGCCGATGACGAAGATTTAAATGATGAATATCAGTACGGAACGAGATACTTTCGAACAAGCGGGTGGGGTTTTATATGCAATTAAATGTTACCATACGATTAAATAAATAAATAAAATATGAAATTAATCTAAAAACAAACGAACTGAGACATGTAAGAACCTCCTAAGACTCATAGTCAACCAACGCGCAATTCTAAGAGCTGCCAACTCCATAGATAAACTTTTTGAATTATTTGGACCTCCAAAATTCACAATGCACTCGGTTTTTCAGGGTGTATACAGGGTGGTCATTTTCAAGAAGATCACCATTGGGATATTCTAGCGGTGTAGGAGGGCTACAGCATCGGTTAAATTAGAGAAAAAGTCGTTACATTTTTTTAATCACTTTTAAGAATTTAAAAAAAAGTAAGATATTCCCACTCATTCTCAAGTTACGAAAAAAAAACTTATTATTTATTAATAAAAATCAATTGGCGATGATAAGCGGAATGTCGAATTTATTTACATTAGGTAACTTTAAAAACGAAAATATTACAAAAGCTGCTCAAAATGTCCACCTTCTTTTGCTGGTTATTGAGTCCTGTTCTTTTTGTTCATATCTAAAATTGCCCTACTTAATCCCAATGGTGAGGTTCTTGAAAGTGACCACCCTGTATACAGGGTGGGGCACTACCAACGAATCATTCTGTAGCAGTGAAATGAACATTTTTAATGTATATGCCAATTCAGCATTAAATATTAAGTAAAATGTGTCTTGCAGACCATTCATTGCTAAGACATTGACACGTGATTATTATTAAATATTAACCTTAAAAATTTTTTTCAGAACAAAATAACCTGAAATGTGCTCATGACTTATGCCGGGCTCTAAGAGTCCGTCAGAATCACGCCCACCTGTTACAAACAACAGCAACCGTTATTAGTTTAGCAAAATTCGACGACACTGTAAACATTGGTAACTTTGTTAAGAAAATTAAAAAGATTTAAAACACCAAATTATTGTATTTTTTTTAAGAATGAAAAAAGTAAAATTTTTTGCAGTTTTTAAATAAAATAAATAAATAAAAAATAAATTAGTAAATTTTGTGATTAGAAGTTATTTGAAGTTTTCAAAATAAATAGTCAGTAGTGATTTTTTCCTCTATTAAAGAAAGGAAAAAAGTAGTTTTTCTTATTTGTTTCCCTTAGGAGTTCTATGTTTTTCTTTGCGCTTTTTGTATTTAAAATAAAAAGATTTTCATTTTATTTTATTTAGATTTTGTGTGATTTTTCACTTTTTTGACATTTCAGAAAAAAGTTCTTTAGTTATATGTTTTTGAAATTTCTGAAAATACTTTCTTTATTTTAGAATTGCAAACGTTTTTTACTCCATTTTTGAGTCATTTTTTCCTATTTTTATTAATTTTTACAGGGTGGGGCACTACCAACGAATTATTCTATAGCATTAAAACGACAAATAATGTGAGAAATTTTAAGGCATGCATATGTCATGATTATTCGAAACCATTTTTAAAAAACTATTTTGGATTGTACAGGGTGCTCAAGAAACTCGTACCATTTTAAGTTGGTTATTTTAAATGATCACCCCTGTATATTTTTCTATTTTTAGATTGTACGATAAAAATAATGTTTAAACATGTTTATTTTGTTGTTTAATTTTTCACCAAAAATATTAAAAATAACAACACAACGTTCTTACTAAAATTGAAAATAATGGTTAATTGTTAAACTATCAAATTTTAAATATCTCGAAAACTATCAGAGTTACGGGTTGGTAACCCTAATACCGACTAAAAGGTATTTAGTTCCAGCTTTCAACAGGCTAAAGAAATGTAGGGTGTTCCATTTAAGTTAAGCAAGTTAATTAAGTTTCAAGTAGTTAGTGTTATGCGGTAGTATTAAAACACCCTGTACATCATAACATAATAGTAAATATTGCAAAAGAGATCTTGAAGGCTTTTAGTAAGGTGAAGTAAACCAAAGTTGCTTGTTCTTATTTATCTTGAAGTTATGCATTTTTTTGGAGGGTCTGCAAATCACGCAAAATCGATTTATCTCAGAAACGGGTAAGGTATAGAGACATGTTAAAGAATACACATTATTTTTATCGTACAATTCAAAAATAAAAAAAATACAGGGTGATCCATTTAAAATAACCCAACTTTGATATGGCAAATGTGTTTCTAGAGCACCCTGTACAATTCAAAATATTTTTAAATGTGGTTTCAAATAATCTTGACTTATGTATGCTTTAAAAGTTCTAACATTATTTGTCGTTTTAATACTATAGAATAATTTCGTTGATAGTGCCCCCACCCTGTGTATAATCGGTATGTTTCTTCTTGCTGCTGATGCAGCTTCCTCTATACCTTCTGGTAGATCCTCCCCCACAGTTTATTATCACCACAAAACACAAATTACCAAAAGCACAATTATTTCGGGACTGCTTTATTGTTTGTTTACCCACAAACAATACAATGCAAACCCACAGCAAACCCATGACAACACAAAATACTTACTGTGATTCCTCACCCGGTCGTGAACAGTTCTGTGATAAACCTAGTCAATAACCGTTTGATGTAAGAATTTCACTGAAGATAAAAAGCGTCGTATATCAATAATTTGAGAGAAATGCCATTGTAAAATTCCTCTCACCTATAATATAATTTACTATTATTTCATAGTTTATAAAAGCATTCCGTGGTTTATAAAAAGTATCATTAATAATTTCTAACAATTTATAATATTCAAACAATAAATTGCGCTTCTAACATATTTCATTTTCTGGTAGCAACATCAAGTTGCTACCAACCTGTCGTCCAGATGGCAAAACCATTTTTTCGCATTTTCTGACCTAACCATCTACCTAACTAAAAATACCTCAGTGTACGATTGTTGGTCTCGGAATTCCACGTCTTTTGGTAAAAACCGTTTTCGATAGCTCATTCCTGTGATCCAGAAAGTCCAAAAAACCTATGTCGGTAAACAAACAAGCAAACACGCCTGTAAGTTAGTACGCGCATTAGCGCCTCACAGGAAACATCTAGAACCTTGATTTTTCGCAGTAGGTTTGGTCTACTACAAGGAAGAGCTGATTAGAAATTGGGCATGGTACGACGCACCCTTCCTGTGCCAACCCCACCACAATCATATCCAAACAGGTTTTGAGGCAAATTATTACCTTACAATTCAATTTTTGTGCTTCATTACTCAAACCAATGTTGTTCGCCATGACAACTTACATCTTTTGGTACCGGTGGAATGGTTCCTGCGCTGCCAGCACATGGTGGATAACAAATTTTTTCTTCATTTTTTCTCATCTTTTCTCTTAATATTTTTCTCCTAATTTTTTAACTCATTTTTCTCCATATTATTTTCTCTTTACCTTTTCTCCTAATTTTTCTTATTTTTTTCTCCTCATTTTTTATTTTAGTTTTTTTCCTATTTTTTCCTCTTTATTTTTTTCAAAATTTTTTTTAAATTTTTTTCTCTAATTTTTTCCCTTTATTTTTTATTCTAATTTTTTTTTAATTTTTTTCTCTTAATTTTTTCTCTAACTTTTTCTCTAAATATTTTTTTTTTCCAATTTTTCTTTTGTTTTTTTTAATTTTTTTTTATTCATTTTATTTGCTTACATGTTGCTACCACTTTTTTTTTTGTTTTGTATTGTTTCCGGACTCCAATAAATATTGAATTTTGTCGAAGGTTTTGCTCTTTGTTTCCGGTAAACAAAGGGCACTAATCATAGCAACCAGTACAAAACATCCACCGAATTCCAAAACAAACTGTTAATACATAAGCGTCTTCGGTATAGTAAAAGATAACATTAGTTATGAGAGATGACAAATAAATTGCGATGTTACATAAAAAACCACCGGCCATTTTTATGTTCACCGCAAAAATTTCCGAACATATAATAATAAAAACCGTTCCTAATCTAAACGCTAAAAATACTAAAAAAAAATAAATTAAAATCGGCAACCATGAAGATTGTAACCGAGGTCATTTACATAGAAATAAATACTCAGAACTAATAACATCAAAGACGTCAAGCAAGCACGATGCAATCATTAACGTGCGTCTCGTAAATCTTTCCACAAGTAAAATAGCGGATAGACAAGGTAATGACCTGAAATAGATTAATGAAGAAACTGCTGGAAACATGAAGCCTCCGTTTGCTCGAAGATCAAATGACATTTGCAAACTCTTAAGAGCCTATAACGGCATACTTAAGATTTGACCTCACCGTGAAAAGTGAAACAAATTTTTTAATTAAAGTGACATCCTGATTCGTTTGTCCGTTTACCGCGACCTTTAAATCAGCGAGTTCTTCTCTCACGTTTTCAGATTGCCTTAGAAAAAAAAACGTTTTTTCGGCGTCTTCTTCTCAGAAGTTCATTAATAGTTAATAAGGTGATTCTGCTATGAAACAAATTAATACCAATGCTGTTCCTGCAGTAACAATTCTTAAAATGGCACTATTTCCCATTAATGAAAAGTTGTAAAGTAAATGCAGTTACGCACATTACCCCAATATTTATTATTGTATTTGTTTTGTTCCTAATGTCCGCGTTTTTTCTGGGTTTCGATATCTTGCCAATGTACACTCATGAAATTTAAAACTTGACACCACAATTTCTGTAAACAAAAGTTTGCACATTGTGAAGCGGGCTTAAGGGTATCATTTACAATTCTAACAGCAGGTAGTCTCAACAGGGGTTATCTTATAGAAGGACTGTAGAATGAATCATTACACTAAGCACGTTTTAGAAAATAGGTAATTTACGTTGCTTACTTAATTTTTTTCTTTAAAGAATATATTTGAAGGTATCGCTAATTAAACACCATAGCTCGATTAATTATCGAATCAAAATTTTGTTTAGGAAATGTTTACAAAATAAAATTAGAAATAATTTTGATTTAAAAACGTCTACAAGCAATAACTTTTAAATTAAATCAAAAACTAAACATGGTTAATGCACTAATTGCAGCCATTGATACCGCATGGGAAACGATTAATATTAATTATATTGATACCTTGATAGCGTCAATGAGCAGACGCCTCCAAGAATGTATCAATAATAATGGAGGTCACACCCATTATTGATTTCTTATATTTATTTATATAGTAATACCTTTATTTAAAAAAAGTTTTCATTTAATTTTAAACTATAACTTGGTATCTTAATTATAATTATGTAATAAATTCTTGTCAAAAACTAAATATATACGTTGACAATAAGAATTGCCTTAGTTTTTATTTTCACTTTTTATATTAACTACAGAAAAAAATGAAACGTCATAAAATATACATTTTGTAAGGACTAAATATTATGAATAGAGAGTTTAATGATTTTTTTAATAACTTACAATAATTAGTAGGTTAGATTTATTTAAAAATAAGTAATAATCAGTCAACCCAAATAACCATGTTTAGTTTTTGATTTAATTTAAAAGTTATTGCTTGTAGACGTTTTTAAATCAAAATTATTTCTAATTTTATTTTGTAAACATTTCCTAAACAAAATTTTGATTCGATAATTAATCGGCTATGGTGTTTAATTAGCGATACCTTCAAATATATTCTTTAAAGAAAAAAATTGAGAACTACCTGCTGTTAGAATTGTAAATGATACCCTTTAGCCCGCTTCACAATGTGCAAACTTTTGTTTACAGAAATTGTGGTGTCCAAGTTTTAAATTTCATGAGTGTACATGGGAAATAGGACCAAGTTCATATTTCCTTCGGCCCCACCTACAAATCGAACCAAACACAAAAGTGAATTAGCGAAATAATTCAATTAAAACCAGTAAAACGTGGGCGCACGATGTGAAGAGTGATAGTTTTCGACTTATGTTATTGAAGATACGAATAAAAACAATCCTCCAACTACATTCTTTATCATGTAACAGTTACTGATCCATTTGATCTAATCTTCGTAATGGGAATATAGGAATCGTTTTTAACAATTGCGGCAGCACAGATGAGATCAGGCGAAATAGAAACTGAAAAAGAAGAAATCCCAAGATTCGACAACAAATTGTATAGATCGATACTCTTAAAGGAGCTCCTAGTTGCTGGCAATGTTTGACGGTTATCAAACAGATTAGTCTAAAGAGGCCATAAACATCCAGAAAACTTCAACAAAATAGAAAAACCTTGAGGTTCAATCAGATCTCAAGAACACCTGTACCGAAGTTACGCGCTTGACCTGCGCTATCAAGCCTCCCCATTTGAACCACTATAAATACAATTTACGAAGCAGAAATCATCAGTCATCCGAAATCGGAAATTGATGGATCTCTGAAAAAGGTGACCAGTCGTGTTAGTGAAACGCAGGGAATAAATTCAATCAATGACGACCTTTAGAAACTCTTTAAAGGTAAACGAAAATTGCGATTTTGGTTTGTTTAAGTGTCAACATTCCTCGTCTTTGTCTTACTATCGTTGGAATAAAATCTACAACTCGGTTACTTCCAGTTTTTAACACCAAATATTAGCCACCATTAATTAGGTCCGTTTAGTAATAGCTCACTGAATTACTAGTACCTACTAGAAGAAACTAATTTTGACTTTTTGTCCCCTCATCAATAAAAGTATTCGCAGTATGTTACCTGGTTACTAGGGTTGTGGTGTACTAGGGTATGAAGATTGAACAAGATACTAAAGTACGAATCAGCAATTATAGAAATACCCAGTAGTCGGAGAGTTTGGGTTGTGGGCTGAACCGTTACACGTTGGGTTCTTTTTATTTATTTGGGCGCCAAGTTCCAATTTAACTATAAAGAGTACTAACTCGGAACTAGTCGTTAGCAGTAAGCTGAAAAGTACTGAACTACTATGTTCAAAATCCCAGTTTAGTTCACGTTGAATACAAGGAAATCCTCCAATATAGAAAATACATATATTTAGCCAGTAATAAAATATTTACACAAAAACTTATTGTATACTCAATTGAAGTACCTCGACACACAGCAACAATTAACATTTACGTAGAAAACTACAAATATGCAGTTTAGTTAAATTAAGAAAGTTTTCACGCCGCCACTGCTTAGTTCGCAACTTAAAAATGTAACTGCACTGACCGCACGCCAATGCTCTATAAATATGGCGGTTGTTGTGACACTGATTACAACTGCGTGTAATTAAAACGCAAACCCAGGTCTTATGTAAGTACGGTGTTTAAAAAAGGCAAAGTGCCAGTATTTATTTAGCAAGGTTTCAGTTGACTACGAGAGTGCACTCACGTGGTTCCAAAACAAAATTTCCCTTTCAAGAGGGTTATTTTAATAGAAATAAAAAGATTTTCCTTACACGTCCCGAACAGAATGAATTATTTACTACAACACGATTGATATATCATGCAATGATTTAAAGAATTAACAAGTCTCGATTGTGCTTAATCGGTACACTATCAGCGACCTTTAGCAGGCAGGCACAGCATTGTCTCTGAAGTTGATTAATACGTGTTTAAATTTTAGGATTAGACGCGAGACCGATCACTTATTTAAAGTCCCGTTCTTGGGGTGGTGCCGACAACACGAAAAGGAAAGAATAATAGAAATTTGTACGACCTGTTCGATGGCAAAAGAATCTCTGAAGGTGGTGCAAGATTCCCGCGAAGTAGATGGTTCCCACAGAAAGTCGTGCGTACCGGAATAGGTGGCTGCTTTCCCGCACCCCTTTTAGATGGTGGAACGGTAGTGAGCTTCGCCTTCGTACTTAGCTTGTCGTGTTTAACCCAAGGACGTTAACCAGGTGCGCCTGTATTGTGGCGATGTGGAACGCTTGCCAAGCACGGAAGCAGTAGTAAAGAAAGGAAAAAAAGGAAAAAAGAAAAAGCCCTTTGGGGGAATAGAACGAGCTTTTCCCATAAAAGACGTCTCAAATGCGTCCCACGTTCGAATAGTGGAGATGCACACATTATTTCTTAAGAAACCTGCGTTCTTACGGACAGAATTTAATAGAAACTCCACACGAGGTTTCTTTTCGTTTAGCAATGCAACATGGCTGCTTGCGGTTCAGGAAATTTTACCCGGAAACCGATAAGCCACAAGGACGTTCGTTTTAATAAATTCCCAAAATGCCTTTCGGAGTTTTCCGGCGTATTTGCCGATTTCAAAAACGACAAAACACCTTCGGTTCAACACCGGTGTATCGTAAGTTGCCTAACTTCGGCGAGTGAATTATAAGACAAAAAAAATGTTTTGTAGGAAAGTGATCTATTTAACCGTTACAAGTAATCCGTCGAGTTAACCAGCCTTACAAAGCTTCTGGTTTCCTTTACAAATTGACCGATTTATGAATTGGGGATAGTGTATTGGCTTCATCACTATTTTTAAACAGATCTAAACAAACCGCTTTTCTTAGTATTTACTTACAGAATGCTTGTCATCTTATTTTATTCGACTGAGATTTCTTCGAGTCAAACAAATAAGTTTTGTAAAACTTCTAACTATTTAACAATTAATTTGCTATTTCTAATAGTAGTAATGTTATGACCTAATAACCTTAGCAACAATTTCTCTTAATCTTTTTAATGCAAATTTTCTGACATTTATGTATACATTTTTAAACAATATTTGTCCTTAAATATAACGTAAATTTAGTAGTGACACTAAAATGGCTAAAAGAGAAAAAAAAAAAAGGAAAAGTGATAAGAAGAAGAAAAAGAAACCGGGGACCCCTAAACTAACGAACGTTGAGAAAAATTTTATGAACTGACAATCAACGATATAAATGCAAAAATAAGAAGCTTACTGCCAAAGAAGAAGAATTGCTACAAGAAATGAAGAAATTGAATCTATAATTCAAGGTAATGACCGAAGACCAGAAGGACAAATTATTTCCTTCAAACGCACAATCAGTAATCAAAATCAGGAGATCATTGAACAAATTCAAATTTTAACAAAGTGTGAAGAAGAACCTGTTACTTCAGTATGTGACAAAATCATTCAAGAGCTACAAGAACAGTATAAAACCAAACATCAAGAATTAACTTCGGAAATTAAATCACTAACAGGTAAACTAAATGCTTTAACTGAATTTAGAAAACAGAAAGATGCACTGCTGGATAAGTTTCAGAATCAACAATCTCAAGCAGCACGAAGAAAACAAACACAAAAGAAACATGTATGCACTACAAAAGAAATTCAATTCAGATAAAGATAAACTTAAGAAGGACATGGAATTACAATTGGGACATCTTTCAACTGAGTTTCAAAATGATACAGTTTCACGTATTACAACTACAACTGCAAGAGTAATGAGAGAAAATGTTGCACTTGACCATGACTTAGGATTATTGGTTGAAACAAATAATCGATTGTTAAACGAAAATTTTGACTTAAAAAATATGAATGAGTCATTAGCATTGATCACTAACTTACACAAAAGGAAACTTACGATGCTATATCAAAATCAGGAATTCAACTGAAACTTATTTCCTCTCTTACCCGCCATAATAAACTTGCTGAAGAATTAGAAAGGTTTAGAACAATTGCATCCGAATCGGTGAGGTTAAGAAGAGAACTAGAAGAACTTAGCCTGAAGGTAAAATTGGAACACCAAATCAGAATTCTTGAACAAAATTTGCATGCTAGTAAATGTGATGAAAACGCTTTACAGACTGAAGTTCAGTATACAACTTAATGAATCACTAATTATGTATCAAACTATAATTACAATAAAACGTTCATTCAAGACTGCGAAACTAAAAAGTTACAAAACGTGATCGAATAAAATTCTTGAAAGATCTGTTGTCAACCATGACTATTTCAGATGAAGAACTAAAAGGTCTTCAATAGACTCTGTGAAATCGTTAGGTTTGTATCGTGGAGGTGATTTAGGTTTAAAACCATTACCTGTTGTTGAGGTCACAGTTTCCACTTAGACATAGCAAGCACATACAAATAGGACCTAGTTTTGAACGGTTCATAGTAGAACAGATTCAAAAGAGCAAGCGGCTCAACTGGAATGGTCTGAACTAGAAGGAAAGACGGAGGCAGAAGAAGAAGAAGAAGAAGCAGAGAAAGGTGAAGAAGAGGAAAGTCATGATAAGTTAGCATTGATGGTATCTGAACAAACTGTGCTGGAAAGTGTGTCTAGTGAAGAACCGCTTCTATTTATTAAAAGTAGTGAACTGTCAGAAATAAGCAGTTCAACATCTGAACTAAGCTTACAATTCTCAATTGATTCCTTAGTAGAAGAAGAAGATGAAGAAGATGAAATCCCTGAACAGTCAAATATGTTTATAGAAAGTGTCATTGAAGAAGATGAAGAAGAGCAAGAAGAAGAAGACAAGCGAGATGAAGAAGAAGGACGTTTTTACATTAATACGTGATCATATGTAATAGTGATTTTCAGTAAATTTTTTAACGCTAATACAGCAGAAATCGCTACTTTACGTACCTACGAGTATAAACTATATTGTATTAATATTAAAATGATCTAAAATCGATTAAGAAATATATTTGCATGCAAATTATTTTATACAATAAAAACATAAGTCAGTTCTTTTAAATGAGAATCATAATTAACTTTCTCGTCCCTGCATTCATAGATAGAGAAGATTCAGTAACTTCAAGTACTTACTAAAGAAATATGACTTCCGAATGTCCATCAACAATCTCCACTGATTAAAACTGTTCTGTCTCAGAATAGCATTTCAACCTTGACCCCGTTAAAAGGCTCATGGAGATTACGACAATTTTGACCATTTCGGTAAACTCCTGGGCAGTCAAAGAAACGTCCACATTTGATTGATAACTGCAAACCAAAAGACAAACTTTGGGAAACAACACTGTCAATTTGTTATGATCTCGGTGAATTTTCTGAATCCATAAGTTTTTGTTCACAAATATTCTATGAGTTTTTGGAAACAACTGCAATTCCCATGGACAGACGCATGCGATGTAACCAAGGAACCTTTCATTAATAAGTTCGTTACTGTTTCTGCATTACTTTCAGGAGGTCTCATAATGTAAGTGCTGTAATACTTGACACCCAACTCTTAACCACTACTAGTGATCCTATAAGGTTTAGTTAAAAGAGCGATGACTTTTTCTGTCTATCTTGAACTAGAGATAATAGAGATCACATCTGTATTCAGCACAGAATTTCCTTCTTTGCAAAAATAAGAGTGCATTTAGGTGTAAACAAGACCACTGAAGCTGTCAAAAAAAATTTTCACTGCCTATCTAAATTCTTCTGCTAAATAAGAGTTGCAACATCTAGTGTCGACTCGGGCTATCGTAACCTAAAATTAATTAACTTAATTAAGCTTAACTTAAAGTTTCAACTTTTTAGTCGATGGAACACCTTCTTAATCTTGGAATGACATACCAACCGCAATCTCGTTGTCTAATAGACTGAGCACGCTTTCTATGACAATTCACATAAACCTGCTTTCTTCAAACGCTCAAACCTCGTATAAACCTAAAGGAAAAATGGTGAACTGTCATAGGCAGTTTTTTAACGATGATGCTCAAGTCCAAAACCACTTGTCCGTAACCCATGAGAACATCGTTCTTCGTATTTATATGTAACACATATTTCTTTATTACATCGACCTCACGATAATCTAATCAACTATGTTAAGCACCAGTTCTGAATTAATCCCTTTGCCAGACTAATGGTTACTCCATTTGACCATACTTAGACATTCCTTCGTCAGTCGCAGCTGCAATTTTAATAAACCCAGAATAATAAAATATATATTATGTGCACCACTTGCAAGATATATTTTGGGGAGTATTTTAATATTACCTAGAAAAGTAAAAAATATTTGTTAATTTTTTTGAACATATGGATTTAATACCATTTACATCCACTTCGTTTGAGGTGGGTGGTTTAATGTGATCTACTGGTACGTATTATTTCTTCTTTTTTAGAAACGATTCGGCATTTCATGGATATTTCTTCGGTAAGTGGGTACATAGGTGGAAAGTCAAATCAAACTTTACTTCATGTATGGGATGCGATCGGTAGGCGGCTGGTCAGTCAGTATGTTTTGTCGGTCGTTTTCTAAATTCAGAGACACGATTTTTTGTTGTAAGAAAACAAGAATCTCAGGCGTTATATAAATTTATTGTTAGTGTGTAGTAATGAATTGCACCTTTTAAAAACATTTACATATAGAAATATATAAGGGTAACTAAAAAGTGTTCAAAACTATTATAAAAGTTACGTTGCAAAAAAGGACTTCACCGTCATTAGCTTAATAAATAGTTAAACATGAATCTGGGGTTGTGAGGCATAGCGCAGGGGAAAGGGCGTGGTTCAGCACGTCCGCATTCATAAAATAACTTGGGTGGAATTAAAAGGTCGCGGTGGGTCATCAATGCCACTTCGTCAACGTTAGATGGTGTGTGTACATTCTAGGCCCTACCTTTCTGAAGTATTATAATGAACTTGTAAAATTAACTAATTACGTATTGAATTTGAAACGTTTACATATTAAAAAAAAATTAATAATCTACAATCTAAAGAACGGCAATAAAGATTGTCACAAGTATCTAAACTTAAGTCTTTTTTCTGATCACGTGATCCCTAATTTTATAAATTTAATTGACCTTTGTTCGTCACGACTGAAATTGCATAAAGTAGAGGCCTGGAATTGTTTCATGAATAACTGAATTAGTGCACCCACAAAAAGCGTAATACACAATTATATAAATCAAGTAATCGTAACTTTACATTTACAACTTTGAACAACCAATTTGTATAATTACAAATTTCATTTTGGGTAAATTAAGCAAAAGCTCAAACAAACAAAGAAATGACCAACAGTATTAAAAAATTATTATATACTAAGTAACATAGAAAGAAGAACACCCAGTAATAATGAATTTATTTGAACAATTTTGGTATACTAGTGTATACTAATTAGATTAGTAAACAACCACAATTTGATAAAAAATTAAACTGTTAACTTCTTCAAAAACTTAATAATGTGTTGCTCCACCACGATGTCTTGTGCACTCATTAACACGTCTGGGCATACTTCTAATGAGGTAATCGATTTCTTCTTGAGGTATCTCATCCCATGCTATCTGTAACTGATGCTGCAAAACCGCTAGAGTTTGTGCAGGGTGAGGTAAATTGAGTAATCTTCTTCCCATAATATCACAGACGTGCTCGATGCGCGAAAGATCGGGAGATCTTGGTGGCCAAGGCAACAAAGCAATTTGATTGGCCTCAAAATGAGCCAAAAGAAACCCCAGCAACATAAGGTCGTGCGTTGTCTTGTTGAAATGTGCTGTTGGGGATGGTCTGAACATAAGGTACAATATGTGGATCTACGACCTCCTGGATGTAGCGCAGCGTCATGTTACACCTCTAATGAAGACCAAAGGTGACCTACTTTCAATAACAATACTCCACATACCATAACTCCAACTGTGTGCAAAGAAACCGCCACCGAGTTTACAGAGGAACTTTTTCGCAAGCGCAAGACAGATTCTCATTTGCCCGCTTAGTGAAACAATCCAACTTGATATGGTGTACGGTTTGTTAAATATCCGAGTACGCAACAAAGTGGAAGGTAATCTACCAAATAGTTTCAATGAGAAGTGCCTGTTAGAAGAAAGGAAACCAGTGGAATCGAAACAAAAAAAGATTAGGCCTCGGTGTGTATATTGCAAAGTTTTCGGACACAAAATTGACGAATGCCGGAAATTGGCCAGGAAGTCAACGGAATCTAGTGCAGCAACTAAAGTCGTACCTGCGTTTCGGGATAGTCCATCCATATCGAGCGGCGAATCATCTTTGTCATCTGTCTCTTGTTTTGGATGCGGCACTCCGGGTTATTTTCGATTGAGATGTCCAAAGTGTTCCAAACCGGAAAGTGCATCGGTGAGCTTTATCGAATTTTGCGTTAATGGAGTCACACCTCGATCTAGGCCAATATTATATTTTGATGTGTATGATGTTTATGCTTTATTGCTATTCTAGACACTGAGCTAAGCAAATTGTTGCTAGCCAGTCTCTGTATAACATAATGATCAGGAACAACGAACAATTTCAATGCGATCGAGTGATGGTAAGGCAGCTGATAGAAGTAATACGCTACGAGATGTACTATTGGTAACTGTGGATCTCATATTATAAGAACGTACTGTCCGTACAAGGTTTATTGTGTTATGTGTTATACGCTACAAGATGTATTATTGGTAACTATGGATCTCATTTACAAAAACGTACTGTCCGTACAAGGTGTATTGTCTTACCAACTCCGAAGTAACTTTAATCTTACTGTGTCTTGATTTTATGCAAGATGCTAGAATGGTTCTTGATATATATATATATTTTGTAATAAAAATCTTTTGGGGTTTAAACACGTGTAATAAATATTGAAAATTACAACGTTTCGCCACGCTAACACGCAGCTTTTCAAGTAATTAATTACTTATATATATATATATATATATATATATATATATATATATATATAGAGGCACATGGCACTTTGCTTCTACTCCAGAAGCAAATTATGAACTAAATTTGAAGAAGCTGCTCCACCCGTAATTCCTATATCTGTCAATTCGTTGTATATTTTACGTCCTGATGAAGCAGAAATGCTAAACGAAGCAGTAAAATAGCAGTTAAATTTTACTGTGTTCTCACACGAGGATACGTTTAGGGCAAGGGGGAGGCACTACTGACTATGCTGAAGCATACAATTGAAATAAAGGATAATCTTGTATCATCACCACCATATAACTTACACCAACGAAAAAATTAATTTTACCATGGAGTTCGCATGGTTATCATCAGGTAAAAGTGCGAGAAAGTGATAAAGACAAAACTGCTTTTGTATGTCCGTTTGGAATGTACCGATATCACGTGATGCCTTTTCGCTAAGAAATGCCCCCGCGACGTTTCAACGGCTTATAGACCAATTTCGACGCTGACTAGGAGATATGGTAATCTTAGGTTATATAGACGGTCTTATAGTGATATCACCTACTTTCGAGTGTCACTTAAGCGATTTGGAAAAGTATTTCAAAGACTGAAGCAGTTTAATTTAAGACTTAATCGGAAAAGTGTGTGTGTTGCATCAAACGAAATTAAATACTTGGGGCACGTCATTTCAAAGACGGGATTCAAATAGACTCAGGAAAGGCAACCACTATATCGGTTATGCCCCCCCCCCCATCGAAATGTTAACGAATATGCAAACATCCTTATGGTACAAGCGGTTTATAATTTTGCCAAAATAGCGCGACCATTGACTGAGTTAACAAAAAAGGTGTAGCATGGAGTTGGGAACAACCTCAACTAAGAGCTTTTCAGAAGTTAAAAGACGCTCTGGTATTGCCTGAGATGTTGAGAAAGAACGATAGCTCTAAGCCTTATGTACTTAGAACTGACGCATCTGGTTTCGCGTTAGCCACTGTGTTGTTACAAGGAAGTGGTGCTAACCAGCGACCTATTGAGTATGCATCTACGTTCCTTACTTCAGCTGAAAAACTACAACTGCACTGAATGAGAAGCATTGTGTATTGTGTGGAGCTTGACCAAATTCAGAGGCTACAATGAAAACAATTCAATGGTAGTAGTAACGGACCACCAACCTCTTAAATGTTTGATGAACATTAAGTCACCAACTGGAAGACTGGCCCGCTGGGAAATGCTAATTCAGAGCTACAATCTGACAATCGAATATCTTCCCGGGCGGTGTAATTTTGTCGCTGAAACATTGGCTATAATACGTTTTGCAATGAACACCGCTAATAATGCAAGTACGGAAAATCGCCTGCTTATCTAACCTTTGGAAAAGAGCTCGGACACCGATGAACTTCAAACTCTATGTGAATTATAAACGGAAAATTTTATTCGCAGATCACTCCTTATTTAGAGAGATTGGCATGCGTTTGGGAATGCAAAATACACTTACGAAGAACAGCAAGATCGCCATAAAGTGTATGCAGACAAGAAAAGGGAACACGTTGAATACAACTTAAATGATCGGGTTCTTGTAACTACTCATCAATTAAGCCATGCTACAAAACAAATTACTGCAAGAAATTGTCACCTGTTTCGTATCAACTCGCTTTCGTAGGCGATTACAAAACCCAATTGGTACTTATCACGTATCAGCATTAACCCGTTATCAAGGAGACGTAAACGAGAAACCTATGGTATCTATTCAAAAACGTAAAGAGTTGCTATTTGCCTTTCAAAGCATAAACAAGTGCCCGAAAGTACATGTGTCAACGTTTATCGTGAGTGATAACTACGAGGTCATCCGCCTCAAATTTAATGGTAATATCATATATTATCTATTTTACTGTGCATGCACAGTTAAATACACCTTGAACCGCTGTTAAACAAAACACACTGACAAGAACCCTGCGGAGGATTCCATAATCAAGATGAGCAACATTAATCTTAAACGACCCAGCTCCACTCTATCACCACCCATATCAGAACCAAATAAAAGTATTTATTTGAACCAAAAAATTTAATAGCAAGCAATAAATACTTTATTTCGGCAAACAAATCGAAGATGCCGGTAAAATAATTTATCAAGGCAAACACGCCGCAGCAATAGTTGGATACGTCCGAGGCCACACCACAACAACCTGTAGATACTAAAAGAGAAAAAATAAAGATTCCGCCAATTTACTTGCATAACGCAGATAAATTAAAATACCAAGAAATTATTTCTGATCTTAAAGAAAAGCCAAGGATGAATTTACCACTGTAATTAGAAACAAACAACTACGAATAGACGATTACCGAGTAATGACCAAACATTATTACGAGAACAACCTAAGCTATAATAATCCGAAACGTCTCCGTTTCTCTTACGGAAGACGAAATTAAGCTTGAACTAACAGAATTAAACTACCCACTACTAAAAGTTGCCAGATTCTACAACAAAGACAGATACCCGATCCCATTATGTGCAGTAGATCTCAGCGACACCCAACAAGGCAAGGAAATTTTGAACCTAACAAAGATAAACTATAGTATTGTAGAAGTAGAGATAAGAAGAAAAACCAAAGAAATTCTCCAGTGTAAGAAATGCCAACTATACGGGCACACCCGCAATTACTGCCATTCGCAGGCACGTTGTGTGAAATGTACGGGCAATCACTTATTCACTGAATGTCCTAAACAACCTGGAGAAGATCCTCAGTGCGTAAACTGCCTAGAAAAGCACCCTGCTAACTACAAAGGATGTAGTTATTTTGTTAAGATAAACCAGAACCAAATAAGAAGCTCTAATTTTAGAACACAAAATAGATTATACTCCCAAACTGTAAAAGATAGACAAGAACATATAACAAATGAGTCATCATCCCCAGGACGCTCTATACCCAAATCCAACACAGACACATCTAATAAAAAGCAAGAATCAGCTGACCTCATTACCACAATATTAAAGAAAATAATCGAACTGCTAATCCCCCACTTAGATAAATTAATGCATTTATAACATAACAACAGTACTCCCAACATTGCTAGACAATGGACCAAAATAATACCCCATTAATAAAAACTCTAACAGTGACTAATTGGAACGGCAATGGTCTTAAATCTCAACGTTCAACTTTTATAGAATTTATGACAAGCCATAACGTCGATATTGCGTGTATCACTGAGATACATTTCATCAGCACAGAAAAATTTAAAATCCCAGGATATCATGTGTACCGTAAAGATAGAGAAGCAGTAATCGCATCTGGTGGAGTTGCGATCGTAATCAAGAAGAAACTCAATCACCACCTCCTCCATATGAGCGAACTTCAAAATATAGAAGCCATCGCTATAAAAATACTTATCGAAAATAACAGCTCTTTAATTCTCACGGCAGCATACAAACCACCAAATAAACGGCTTCTTGAAGATGATATTGGTAAACTTTTCAATAGTGACGAGCCCACACTAGTCTTAGAAGACTTAAATGCAAAAACACCATATGGGGATGCCGTGTTAGTAACCCAGACGGAATCAGATTATATAATATCATGACCGACCACGGTATTTTAATATTGGCCCCTGATGATTTCACTTACCATCCGTACCGAGCAGATCATCAGCCTGATATCTTAGATGTAATATTGCATAAAAACGTTACTAAACCAGTGTACCAAACAGTAGTAACTGAACTAGACTCGGATCATCTTCCTGTCATTATCAGTTTCACAAACAATACCTCCAGCGCCTAAACTAGCATACGGTAAAACAGACTGGGTCAATTTCCAAGCAAACCTTGATCAAAAACTGAAACGGATGGGGCCACTTGTCGCACCCCTGACATAGATGCTGCAGTTATACGGTACATATCTGCAATACAAAAAAGTATACAGGTATCAACCACACCATGGAAACACAGGAAAGTTGCTGACCATATTAAAACACCTAACCATATACTCTATCTAATTAAACGGAAGAATAGGTACAGAAGGAATGGCAGAGATCTCGGATACCATACCTCAAAACACTGTATAACCAACTATGCCATTTAGTAAAGCAAGAACTTGACAGTCTAAGAATCGCAAGGTACAACTCTTACCTTGAAGATATACAACCTTGCGATCCATCTATGTGGTTGGCCACCAAACGATTGTTAAGACAACCGAACGTAATTTATCCGATGATAGCAAATAATACCACATACTCCTCTGAAGACGAAAAAGCTAACTTGTTGGCAACACACCTTGAACAAGTATTTACACCGAACATTGCAGAACTTGACGAACACTTTCAGAGACAGGTAACTAATACAATTACTAATTTCCAGCAACAAGATAATGCAGTAATTGTTCCTGCACCTGTCAAAGAACTTAAATTCTATATTGCACTATTACCCAAACGTAAGACCCCGGACCTTATCTCATAACTAATGAAATATTAAAACATCTTACAAAGAAGGCGGTGGCTTACTTAACTAGAATATTTAATGCCTGTTTAAGATTAGGACACTTTCCGACTCCTGGAGAAATGCCCCATCCATAAATTAGGTAAACCGAAGGATAACCTGACAGCTACAGACCTATTAGTCTCCTACCAACTTTGGCCAAACTCCTTGAAAAACTGATACTAGATTACAAGATGACTTTCGAACATCTCATTCAACTGCTTAGAATAAATGAAACAATTGAAGAGTACTTAGAAAAGTAATACACTTCGATTGTGTTCATGGATTTAGAATAAGCCTTCGATAAGGTTTGGTTTGATGGGCTATTATATAAAATAGTACTACTAAACATTCCAAGTTACTTCATCAAGATCATTCACTCTTTTCTGATGAACAGAACTTTTTAAGTCAGAATTAACTCAATTCTATCTACTATCAAACCCACAAAGGCAGGAGTACCGCAGAGTAGCATTTTAGGACCAATCTTGTTTAATCTGTTTGTTCACGATATACCTACAGTTACCAACTCAACACTAGCCATTTAGACATGTAATAACCGATAACAGCTGTTGAACTCCTCCAAAACTCTGTAAATATAACATGCAAATGGTTCCTGAAATGGAAAATCACAATAAATCTTGAAAAATGTCAAACTAAAAATGTTTACTCTTAACCGACATGTAGAAATTACAAAAATAAAAATAAATAACAACGAAATAGTCCTGGAACCCAAAGGACGCAGCAATTAAATATTTAGGCGTGTACTTAGATGCTAAGCTGAATTGGGGATACCATATCAATAAAAAACTCAATGAGTGCCACAATAGTGTAACGTTTTTTAGTTTACGTTATGTACTATTAGTTTTCTATTTTTAGTTATAAACAAATTTGTTTTTTAAACCGCTGAGTTTTCACCTAGCGATTATTAATTTATAAGTGATATTGCAGAACGTTGCTTGTAGCCACCTTATGATAAGCACTAAAATTTTGTATTGTTGGTTCTTTCCGTTTTGAAGGTCCGAATTGTGAGGACATTAAATCAAAACGTTTTTAAAGATAATTTAAAATAAGTTGTGAACTTGTGATTGTACGAAATCGATTGATTATTATAAACAAATCATTAACAAGTTGGATTCTGGAATCCATCTCTTAATCCTATCCCAGTGAACCCCTTTCGTCTTTCGGTTGGGGCATCGAACCATTTGCTGTCCGCCGTTTTCTTTAATCGAACACCAAATAATCGTGGTGCGAGTAGAGCTGGGTATGCTGCTGCAGGTGACCGTGGAGTATTCCTGGGCTAGAGCTGTTGCACGGGTTTTGAGGGAGCTGTGTGGCCACGGAACTGGACCTGCAGCCAGGGCTGGTGGATTTCTCCAGGTCCCAGGTGAGGCTGGTGATATGGTATCTGACCAACCTTAACTTAATTGTTAACGGTTACAATTTTGGTCCTAATTTTTAGATTTAGTTTATTTGTAATTGTACGAAATCGAATACTCAGTCAAACAAATTAAGTGGCCGTAAAGGGGTTACTCAGTTTAAATACCAAATTACGGTACACAAATGGTAGCAGAACGTGGTTATTTTTTTTATATCGTAGGTTGAAATTTTTCGAATATTTTAAGAAACTTACTTGACTGAGTATTGCGAACTTATTGCATAATTATAGTTAATAAGGTCAAAATTTTGTGTGGCAACGCAACATTCCAAGTTCTTTTGATAAATTTATTTACTTAATTTCAAATAACAGTTGTTAACGTTAAGATGTCTAATGAATCCAAAGATGACATATCCCAGAATTGACGAAAGTGGATTCCGAGCAAGAAATTACTAATGTCATTTCTAAGCCTGATCAAAGACGACCTTCTGGTCCCTCGGTTAAAACAAAAACTCGGAAACCACGAGCGGCAAAACCACCTAAATCCAACGATGTGTCACTATTAGACCTAGTAAATGAATTACGTATGTCAAACCAAAATCAAAATGAAATTATAGCGTTAAATCGAGATGTATTGGGCAAGATCAAATCCTCAAAATTGAATTCTCGGTAGATACAAAGGCATTACTCGCCGGAGTCCCACATTGTTGTCATTCGGATCCCGAGTCAATTATTAAGTTTATTGCGGCCATTAATAACATTCTTAAAATGTCCAATATCGATGAGACTAGCTTGCGCAACGCTTTATTCGGTAAATTGAATACCGATATTCATGTGTGGTGGAGTACCACCCTTACATTAAAATGGGCAGAAGTTAAGTCGCTTCTCATTTGAAAAATTTATTTCAAATGCGGATCGCATTTTGTTAATTGACAAATTTGTATGTAGGAAACAGAATATTAACGAATCCTTTGATAAATTTATTGAGGACATACGAGTGTTCTCCGAAATTTTAATTACTGAGTTTTCGGAAAATCATTTAGTATCACTTATATATGCCCATTGCAATTATGATACGTTTGAACAAATTAAATTTGGTCCAACCCCACAATCCTTTTCGGATTTAGATGATTTAGTTAAACGAATCCAGTATTCGTCTCGTCGAATTCAGGAAAACTTAAAATCGCCCTCTGCGTCACGAGCAGATAAGACGACTACAGAAGCTATCGCAACGATATCAGCTACTAGTAGTTTCGGACAAACAGAGCAGTTTGACTCTTCTCGTGTTAAAATTCGTTGCAGGTACTGCACAAAAATTTAGGTCACGACATTCAAAACTGCTGGAAATTACAAAACAAAATTCTTCGTATCCAAAAACTCCTAGATTGCTTTAATAGGGATATTAAAACCAACTTCATTAACGCTAGCCTACCTTTCATTAACATTCACGTCGGCCATAGTAGTTGTTTAGCATTACTTGATACAGGGGCTTCCCATTCGTTTATTTCATCTAAACTAGCGACTTCGCTCATCGCAGTCGGGTTTGGAAAAATTAAACGAGTTTCAGATACCATTCTCCTCCCCGACAATTCTCCTATTAAAGTGACAGAAATTATTTTGTTGAGTTTGAAGATTGGAATATTTTCTTGGCCTGAAAAATTTTGGATTCTCCCCAAATCAAATTTTGATATAATTATTGGGCACACGTTTCTTAAATCAACAGGTGCTATAATCAATTATAAATTAGGATTTCTTACTTGGGTATTTGACCAATCGGTTAAGATTCCGTTTGTTAAATTTTCACCGAAAGGTTCTAGAAATATATTAAACGCCATTTGCGAAGTTGATTATGATTTAAATACTAATGATTCTGCATTATTACAAAATTTACTAGATGGTTATTCTGATGTTTTAACAAAAATTTAGGGAGCGCTACGAAATTCGAATATAACATTAAGTTAAACACTGATAAACCAATTTACAAGCTTCCATACTATTTAAATCCCGTTAAGCAAGCCGAATTAGATGCACACATTAATGAACTGTTAAAAGGGGTAATTCGGCCCAGTCATTCACGTTACGCCAGTCCGGTGTTTTTAATTTCAAAGAAAAGTGGCGACAAACGACTAGTCGTCGATTATCGATCTTTAAACAAGGTTGTTGAATATGATCCATTTCCTCCAGCGAATCAACAAGCAATCTTTTCAAATCTACAAGGCGCTTCAATATTTTCAATCCTTGATATGAACATGGCATTTCACCAGATTCCCATAACGGAGGGTGCAAAACAATACACCGCCTTTGTTACTCCTACGGGACATTACGAATACAATTATTTGCCGTTTGGTTTGAAAATCAGTCCCACTGGATTAAATAGATTAATTGCGCGCGAATTTGGTGACATAAGATTTAAATTTTTATAAATTATTTTGATGATTTTATCATTTATTCTCGTTCGCCAAAAGAACATTTTAATCACATTTCGATCGTTCTAGATCGGTTTAGAAAATGGTTTAACAATTAATCCCGACAAGGCAAAATTTTGTATGAAACGCCTCCGTATTCTCGGTCATATTGTATCTACTAACGGAGTTTCGCTAGATCCTGAACGCGTGAGGCCATTAATGACTTACCTATCCCACAAAGCCCGAAACAACTAAAACAATTTATTGGTATTGTAGCATTTGTTCGCGATTTGTTAAAAATTTTCAGAAATTGTCGCGCCATTGAATGCTTTAAAAAGAAAAACGTAAAATTTAAGATCACCGACGAACATCGATCGGCAATTAAAATTCTAAAAGCGCTATTACCGAAGCACCTTCTTTAAGATTACCAAATTTTAATTTACCTTTTATTGTTAGAACAGACGCCAGCGCAATTGGCATTTCCGGCGTACTGCTTCAAAGTTTAAAGATGAAATTCACCCTATTAGTTTCACCTCCGTAAGTTGTCCGATTGTGAAAGGGTTTACTCTACTTATGAACGCGAATCTTTAGCTGTAATCTTTGCTCTAGATCGATTTCAAGATTATTTGATTGACACTAAGTTCACCCTTGAAGTCGATTGCGAGGCGATTAAATGGTTGTATAATCACCCATCACAGCTTTCGAAATATGGTAGATGGCTTCTTAAGCTTGCAAAATTTAATTTTGATTTAGTTCATATTCCCGGAAAAGACAATTGTATTGCGGACGGACTTTCCCGTCTTTTTGAAGAAAATGCAACATCAGACAACACCCCTACCCCTGAAATTTCTTTAAATACGTTAGTTGAGATCCCAGAATCATTCATAAACATTCGTCGTCACCAAGAATCAGATCCCGAGTGCAAACTCATCCGCGACCAACTGAATGAAGGTCAAGATGTTCAAAACTTTGCCCTTAAGGATCGTCTTCTTATCCGACGCGTAGGTCGCCACCGCTTAAATAAATTGTTGTTCCAAATCCGTTACGCGCAATGATCATATTCTACTTTCATGATTCGCGAATCGGAAGTCATAATAGTATTACGAAAACTTATCGTTCGATTGCTAAACGATTTTGGTGGTATGGTTTATATGAGGATGTAAGAAATTATGTTTCTTCCTGTGAGTTATGTCAACGTTTTAAACCCCATAATGTAAAGTAAATGTTCAGCTAGCTACTGTTAATCCCACACATCTGGGAAAAATTGTACATTGATTTTGTTGGCCCTATAATTTCTTCGTCTTACGGATACAAATACATTTTTGTGTGCGTTGATTCATTTTCAAAGTGGTTACAAGTATTTGCTTGTAAAGAGCAACTGCTGAAGTAGTAGTTAAACAACTGACAGATCTTTGCACTACTTTTGGTCCACCAAAAGTACTTGTTTCGGACAATGCCAAATGTTTTACTAGCAACGTTTTAGCTCAATTTTGTACTCAATGGGGCATTCGACAGGCCTTTACATCACCGTATCATCCAGGTCCTAATCTGTCGGAAAGATGTAACCGAAACCTGAAATTCAACCTCTCCCTTTTACTAAAACAATATTCATTGAAACACTCGAGTTGGGATAAGGTCTTACCTTTCTTCGTCTACAATTATAATCGAACACATCATGAAACGAGTACAAACATCTCCTGCTCATGTTTTCTCGGCCGCAGATTACCCACACCCCTTGATAATCTTTGGGATTTCGACGGTAATCTCGATACTGAACAATTGTCACACGAGGAAGTGTGCAAAAGAATAACTAAGGCTAGAGAACACACCAAAACATATTTTAACCGTAACCGTCTCCCAGAAACCAAATTTAAAAGGACAATTTGTTCTTGTTAAGTCATTCTCATCCACCCCTAACCCAACCTCCGAGTCAAAATTCATTCCGCAATGGTCGACCCTAAAGTAATCATTGGTTTCACCACTCCTGTTTCGGCCCTGCTACAAGATCCTTCATCCCTAGAAATTTCGAAATCCCATGTTGAATTTCTCAAACCATTCAAACATCCCTTTTCGTGAGTATATTATCTTTCGCCTTCCTACCGCATTTTGAAAGCTTCGCTTTTCTCCGGAAGGGAGGGTGTAACGTTTTTAGTTTACGTTATGTACTATTAGTTTTCTATTTTTAGTTATAAACAAATTTGTTTTAAAACCGCTGAGTTTTCACCAGCGATTATTAATTTATAAGTGATATTGAGAACGTTGCGCAGGCCACCTTAGATAAGCACTAAAATTTTGTATTGTTGGTTCTTTCCGTTTTGAAGGTCCGAATTGTGAGGACATTAAATCAAAACGTTTTTAAAGATAATTTAAAATAAGTTGTGAACTTGTGATTGTACGAAATCGATTGATTATTATAAACAAATCATTAACAAGTTGGATTCTGGAATCCATCTCTTAATCCTATCCCAGTGAACCCCTTTCGTCTTTCGGTTGGGGCATCGAACCATTTGCTGTCCGCCGTTTTCTTTAATCGAACACCAAATAATCGTGGTGCGAGTAGAGCTGGGTATGCTGCTGCAGGTGACCGTGGAGTATTCTGGGCTAGAGCTGTTGCACGGGTTTTGAGGGAGCTGTGTGGCCACGGAACTGGACCTGCAGCCAGGGCTGGTGGATTTCTCCAGGTCCCAGGTGAGGCTGGTGATATGGTATCTGACCAACCTTAACTTAATTGTTAACGGTTACAATTTTGGTCCTAATTTTTTTAGATTTAGTTTATTTGTAATTGTACGAAATCGAATACTCAGTCAAACAAATTAAGTGGCCGTAAAGGGGTTACTCAGTTTAAATACCAAATTACGGTACAATAGACTGGGAATATTATATTCGCTTATAAATCGTATATCACATCTTAGATCTAAATGCATTGTGCTTATTTACAAAGGAATCCTCCAACCAATACTTACATATGCATGTCCAATATGGTGCAACATATCAAAAACGTCAATGAGAAAACTCCAAATTATGCAGAACAAAGTGCTCCGAATTGCAATCAAGTGCCAGTGGTTCGGCCGGAATACTCAAAATACATCGTGAGCTAAGTGTTCCACTAATAAGTGAATTTATCAATAAAACTACAGTGAAGTTTTTTCCAAACCCTAGTTTCTTGTTTAAGTGCTACTAAATTAAAACTCGGACAAAAAGACATTCACACATATGCTTAATGCTGAAAATGTACGATAGAGGTGTGATTTGTCACTTAGTCCTCACCTGTTTATTTATTAATGTTGTACTTAGTTGCATTGTACTGTATAAAAAAGCCGTGTATTGCATATTATATTGCAGAGCCAGCTATAATAAATTAAATTAAAAAAAGAAAACGTGGGCGCCACAGAAACCACTAAAAGTTTCCGCTAATTGATCCCCGAGCGAGGCGCTGCAGGAATCAAAGGGGAGGCACGTAGAGTGTCGTTTGTTTTAGGTTTTGTTTGACAGTTATTAATTTTCCACACTCGAATATCGTTTTATGTAACAAGTTTATTATATTCTTGCGTTTTCATTTACTGTTGTAATCATCTGAGCAAAATAAATTGTTATAATATAGTTTTTATACTAATCAAGTTCAAAAGTGTAAATTTTTAATGCTATCTTATAAACTAAAATTTTTTTTTTAATTTTTTTTGTTAATAATTTCACTGTAAATTTATCAATTCTTAGTAAAATCGGCAGAGACGATAACTTTAGACTAAGAACCTTATTTTATGTAGTATTTTAGAATTTGTTGTAGGGGGCGCTACGTGAATGATTCCTGATGATGAAATCGACTGATAACTTTTTTTGAAAAAACTTTTTAGTGATCTTGATTAGAGAACATGACGTAAACATCATTTCTACACAATATTGGTACTCCTGTTTAAATACGATAATTTCATTTCTTTCCGAGAAAAACGCAGTTGAACAGTTCGTAGTGTCAGAGAGCATTTCAAATATTACTTTATTTATTAAGGGTACGTTTTGGACTGTCAGATAATTGTACTTCTCCGTAGATTTTGATAAGAATTGATAAATTTACAGTAAAATTATTAACAAAATTGAGTAATTTTTATCTAACGCCTTGTATCTTTTTCCACGGCATATTATGTTTTATGGTAATATTTGGGTCTAAATAACCCGCCCTTAGCTTATGTCCTAATAGTTATGAATCACCCTGTATAAATATTTTATAATTTAAATACGATTAGTTTTCTATAAACATCTAATAGGTTACTTTTTTTAGGACACCGTGTATAATTGTATTCCAGTTTTAAGTACACCAACTTCGATAAACTTGCAAAAGTTGACTTATTAGTTCATTTGCAGTTTTTTATAAAACACTTTAAATCTGTAATAACAATGTTACAATTATTTCCGATGTATAATTTAATTCAACTTTAGTTTTAAATTAGTACATAAGTCGTCCACCAAGTTCGAACAAATGTTTGGTACAAGTAATCGTTTTATGCATTAAACCAAATTTGTGGGCACACTTATATTTGCTTTGCAAATGTTACTTTTAGTTCAATTGCGCGAATTATTAACATTATACAAACATAATTAATTTCTATACTATCTTTACGATTAACCTAATTGTTTAAATGAAAAAATAGGCAAACATTTCCATTTATTTTTTAAAGAATATATTGACTAGGATTAGTATTAATCATTTTGAGACACTCAAACTCTAATAAAATAACCGTAATATGTTGTAGCAATGTTTTGTATTTACTTATCGGTCTATTCTTGTTCTAAACTTAATTTTTGTAAATTTATTCATTTATTAAACATATATGAGACAAAAATTGAAAACTAAATAATTCTATTTAACTCTGTAAACGTCAATAATTCAATACATTGTAGCGCTACCTATGTGTTAAAGGCAAAACTTGTCCTTTAAATTTAAAAAAATTCTGTAAAAAAAATTTCCAAATTAAATTTTTGTTGTTGAATTAACTTAATTTGGTATTAAAAATATAAAAAACAATTAGGGGGATCTGATATATAAAATAGCAACTTATGTGTCAATGGAAAAAACAGATTCATTGTATTAAATGTATTAGTAAAGAAATCCTTTGTGTTGTAAATGGAATTCGCCCAACGTAGAATTTGGAATTGTTCACGGTTCTGTCAGATGTCACCACCAGTAACGTTTTCCATTCAATACTAAACCACCGAATAATACATGCAGGGAGGAGTATAAATAAATTTTTTTTAGATAATAACTACTTCTTAATTTAAATTGCAATTACACCTGTTTATAACTAAATCATTTCAACAAGAAACAATATTATTAGAACAAAGTATTAGTTTAAAAGGATTCAAACCATTTGGCATGCAATGATATTTTTTAAGTTCTCCGCTATTTTCCGCAACATATGTTACGATAGGACGCTTATGCTGCCAGTTACTCTTCTAAGTTACGGTTACGGGTCGTGAACATTTATAGCACCATTAATTTCAAGCAAAGAAGAAAATAATATTTACTAAAATAAAGAAAGAGAATTTATAACTGCACTACTTCCGTTATATAATTTCTGAATTAATTTATAGCATACTTTTGCGTAACGCGATTTAGAAGTTTGTTATCGTGAATTGATTTAGTTAGTAAAATTTCCTTTACATTAGTTAATTTAAATGTTTGTGTTACAAAAAAGATACAATTTTGTGATTATACTTTTATTTATGAATTGAACAATAAAACAGTGTTATGATATTAAGCTCAAACCGTAAATGTATTTGATTGCATTTTGAATTGTTTAGTCATTGCATGTTTATTAGCAATTTTGTGTAATTTTCATTTTTTTAAGTTCAAACAATCAACAAAATTATTATTTTAAAAACATTTTGTTACCACAAACGTGTACAGGGTGCTTCACGATAAATGTCCTATTAGATGTCATGGTGAAACTATACAAAATAAATTAAAAGTGAAAATTTGCACTTCCGGATACTGGAACTTGACTTTCTTTAATTGATAGTTTAGAATTTGGTCTGAGACCCCTTCTAGGTGGAGGTGGTGAACAAAAAACCAACTCAAATTCTTGATTGTAATTTAGTTTGTATTCTGACTGTCAATCATTTTTGCAATATTTACTAATTATTTTATTTCTTTTTTTAATAAACCTAGCCTTGATAAAGCTCTCAAATAGAGCAAACGTCGGCATAATTTCAACTATTTCAGTTGCTTTTTGTACTCCACCTGCACCCAGAAGGGTTTCAGACCAAATTTTTAAAATATTAATTTAAAAAAAAATTGAAACCTCCCTTGTACTAATTGACTTCCTTATTTCAAACAACATGTAATATTTGGTATGCAAGATTCGAATTCTACTCTCTATTTTAGAGCAACTTTTAATACCATTTACTAACTCTAAAATTAATATTTTTGGAGCTATTTCGATGTTAAGAAAAACTAAGCCATTCGCCGTAAACCACCCTGTAATAGCAGTGCTCCTATCTTCGAGTATTTGATTACAGTTTTAAAATAAAAATAGACGACCAGCTCTGATACTTTCAAGTCTAACAATTAATAACGTGTTAAAAATCAGCAGTAAATTGAATAAAACATATTTAATAAAGAATAAGGGGGCATGGGTACTCAGTATGGTTTGTGAGTTTCGCCGTTTTCTTAATTCAATGGTTTCGCCAAGTAATCCTAAACATCTGTGATAATAGTAAAACATTCTAAAACAATATATTTATTATGTTGCAATTTAAGGAAATCTCGGTGATCCATTGGGCGGTAAACCGATATTCCTCCTCTTTCTTGTTCATTATGATTTTATGAAATTTTGACGTACCTTGAAACCGGCATGGTATCGTTTCAATGTATCACTTCAGCGACCTATAAGAAACAGAACAGTATTTAAAGGAAACCTGTATTTCCAATAAATATACTTACAGCCAACCCCATGTCTTTTAAGCTTAGTAATGTCTCCTCTAATTCACTTCTTCTTGAAGAAGTAGTCAGTGTATTCTTTAGGGATTTGAAAATTATATTTTTGATTAGCCATACGGACTTCATTTTATCTAATTGAATATTAATATATTAAATTATCTCTCAAATTCAATTATCTTAAACTTTATTTATTTATTTTTATTTAATCGTATGGTACATTTAAATATTGTATTGTGATGTAAGTGTTATGTATGGTGCCCCAGAAGATCAGTATAAACCTGTACAGTGTGGTGACGAAAAAAAGAAAAAAAGTAAGAGGTCTAAAAATTAATGTAATTTAGATATGATGTTTCTTTTGTGATGGTGCCGCCAGTCAATTTAAACAAAAGTACACCTTGGCCAGAATTACGTATTTGGCACATATGTTCCACGTTGAAGTAGAATAGAATTTCTTCCCTTCCCATGGAAACGGAGCTGTAGATAGCATTATTCGAGGAGAAGTAAAATGGCAAGTACGGCTGGCAAATATGGCTGGTCACAAAATTCAATCGGCCAAAGATTTTTTTGAAGTAGTGCATAAAACTGAAATACATAATGTTGTTCATTATTCTAATGGAGTTATATATGAATTTTATTTTTGTTTTCGCTTATCGAGTTTTTAAAAGATAAATATTTTAATTAAACGAGTTTATTTAGTTGTTTTCAATACAAAGGCAGAACTAATACTAATTAAAACTAATACATTTTCTTTTCATGAGTCGATACATCCGCTGTCGATGAACTTACTTTTGATACGTTTGCAAATTATTGAGTATCAGTAATTTCCGATGTCTTCGAACTCAATTTGTTAAGTTTGCGGATTTCTGAATATAACTCCTCCATGGCCAGTGGGAAGACTGTCCTCAGGATTCGGAGATAGAGCACTTTCACATTTTTGTAACACACTTTACTCAGTTTCACTTTTATCCTATCTTTAAATTTATACAATACAAAAATACTTAAGATTATTACTACGATAACTATTAGATAGTGCGAAAACTGATATTGAACCGGTATTTCCTTCGAATACGTTAAATCATCTTGCATGAGCTGTTCTTTAATTTTTTCGTCTAAATTAATTGGGGTGAACTCGAAAGGCCTACTATTTCTTACGCGGCTTTTGAATTCAATTTCGGTTAATTTTGAAGGTTCAATTCTTTGAACATTTCGTTCTTACTATTACTATACAATTGGTTATTAAATTCTATTGTACATTTTTGAGGTAACTTTATAAGAGAATTTTGTTTTATTTCGATAGTGCCTCTTGTGTGGCATTGGTATTTTAACAAACATTTTTGTCGGTAATCAACAAATAGTTTGCATCATTCAATGCTTGAAATTGAGTTTTAATCTGATTCATCTTAACTATAGTACAGTTATTGATATTGTTTTGCATAAGATTATTAATACAATAATCATTACGTTGTCTATTAGAATTTTCTTTAATTACATACTTATTTTCTACTAATAAATAGTCTGATACACACACTAAATCGTTGTAGGACCATACTAAATAATCACATTGTTCTAACACGTAAGTATTGCGATAAGGAACTTTCGCAATTTTATATAAAGTTGAATTTTTATCTTCCATTATTGGAAATTGTATTGATACAATAATTCTTTCTGCATCTAGTCCGATTTGTACCGAAAGTATTGAATAATAATAATGATCATTGTCTAGATGTAGGACTTTATTCGGATATAATTTTTTGAGGAAAGCTAACTGTTTATGAAGTTGTGTGTAGGGTAAAAGGAAGGGATGTAATTGATGTCTAAAACCCAAAATAATTGCTTGCTGCAAGTCGTTCATAAAATTTTCTACTTCGTTAATGTTATTTTCCAAAATAAACAAAGTTTCTAAAATTATAATGTATTGGTAAAACAATGTATTTTGGTTATCTAAAGAATTTAGATGTTTTTGAATTATTTTCATGTTTTTGTTCGTATTATTTGCTAAAGTTTCAACCTGATCAAAAATGTTTTGTAATAAACTGGTTTTATGATTAACATTACTTATTACTTCGTCTTGTTTATCTTTTAATATTTTAATAGCTTGATAAATATTTTGCCTTTCATCGTCATCCATGATGCCAAAAGCCAACTTGCTGCTTTTCCTATAAAATTGAATGGGGATCGTTTTTCGCGGTATGCGGAGACAAAATTTTGACCTTTAAGTTTTATTTTTTCAATTTGATTTTTGTTTGACTTAATAATCTAATAATGTTCGCGTCATGCTCTGAAGGTTCTTGCTTAGATTTGATTTCTTTGAATTTTCTAAAATTAAATTACGTTGTGTACTTATGTTTACGATTAAGGTGTGTATATTTTTACGTTCTAACATAAAAACTAACTTATGATCAAATAAATGGTTAAATGATTTGCCTAATTCTAGTGGTACTACATAATTATTTATTTCTCTAACTTGAATTTCTTCACCTGCTGTGGCTAGGGCCAGGATCGTTAATATTAGTATCTTCATCCTGCAACAACATGTTCTTTTTAGTTCGCTTTACTAAATCTCGTTTTAATTTAGTAATTTGGTTTCTCTTATTTTTGAAAGAGATCGTTTTATCGGTCACATTATGTAATTTTATTTTATCTGCATAGGGTTTGAGTTTATTCCTTTGTGGATTTCTCCTAACGTACACTATTTGATCTGGTAAATTTTCTTCTATAGTATTTTCTGGTTGCTGTTGTTGAACTTTCTCTTTGGCCTTTAATATATTTTCTTTCACTTTTGGTTAATCATATTCATAGTTTTATTTCTCTCGTTTACGTAGTCTTCTGTCACTTTATTAATAGTCTGATCAAATGGTAAAACATTTCTATCGTTTCCGTTGATTATTTGGAAAGGTGTAAATTTGGTTGTTGTGTGGATACTGTTATTGTATGATATTACTGACATACGTAGTTGTGTTTCGAAGGGTAATTTAGATTTTCTACATTTGACACTCTCAATGATTCGATCAGGGTTGAGTTAAATCTTTCTACTATACCATTTGATTTTGAGTTTTCTGTACACGTTTTATGATGTACGATTTTATGGGTCCTAAAAATTCTGAAATTAAATTACTACAGAAGGAAGGGTCATTATCCGTTATTAATTTCGAAAAATACCGTGGTGAGAAATGTATAATGTTAAATATTCCAAAATAGTTTTAGAGTTTCTATCTGGAAGTAGGTATGCTTGTGCATATTTTGAAAACGCGTCTACTATTGTTAATATTGCTTTTCCATTTATAAATAATAAGTCAGAATGTATTACTTGGAAGGGTTTGTCTGGTGTTGGGGTTAATGCGATCGGTAATTTTTGTGGATTACGATCAATTTTAGATAGGTTGCATATTTCGCAATTATTGATGAATGTTGTTACGTCCATTTCCATATTTGGCCAATAATATAGCCCTTTCAATGATTTGTAGGTTTCATTAATTCCTCTGTGTTTGGATTTGCCTGTGTGGTAGTAACTCATAAATTTCGTTTGCTCATTTTCATCTTCAATATCTTCTAAAAGTTTATTTGTGATGTGTAATTTAATTGTGTTATTAAAGTGTTCTCTCATAATTCTTAAGATGTCCTTTTCGATATTACGGTTTTTAAAATAAATGCTAATATTCGTATTTGGTTTAATTATTTCTTTCAAGGTGTTTACAATTTCGTCATCATTCGATCCAAAAGGTAAATTACAATAAACTCTCTTTTCAGATTATTAAATAGATTTATGTGTTTAATTATAGGTTCGGCACAACTAACATGTGTATCGAATATGATTTGATTCTTTGATAAATTTAATGGTGTTTCCTTGTATGGAATGTCGATCTGAATTTCTCCTCTAGATGTATGGATTGTTTCACTGTCGTCTTCTTGTTCGGGTGTTGCTAGATTATTGAGTATTTCGTCTAATTCTTCTATATCGGCATCTGTTGGTCCATCCGTGTTTACAATTAAGGTTTCCATATCTACGTCATTAATATAAGCTTCTTTAGGTGGTCTTGATAAGGCATCTGCCACGTAATTTTCTTTTCCTTTCCTGTATTTAATCTCGTAATTATATTCCATCAATTTCAGTTTCCATCTTGTTAGTTTTGAGTTGGCATCTTTTAATGAGAATAACCAGGTGAGAGGTTTGTGATCCGTTTCAATGATAAATTTATTTCCATAAAGATAGGGGCGAAAGTGTTTGGTGGCCCACACAATTGCAAGTAGTTCTTTCTCTGTTGTACTGTAATTCTTTTCGCTATCGTTCAAGGTTCTTGATGCATAAGAGATGGGGTGGTTTTCTTGTGTTAAAACAGCGCCTATCGCTTCGTTAGAGGCATCTGTCGTTACTGTGAATTCTTTACTCATGTCGGGGTATTTTAGAATTGGGTCGTTTGTTAAGAGCGTCTTGCATTTTTCCACACACTGGATAAAATCTTCATCGATCTTTACTTCGATATTCTTTTTAACATTCGGGTCAGAGGTCTTGTGATTTTTGCAAAGTCCTTTATAAATTTTCGATAGTATCCTATGAGTCCTAAAATCCTTTAATTTCCTTGGGGTTGCGTGGTATTGAGTAATTTTTAATAGCTTCTATTTTTTTGGGTTAGGTTTAATCCCATCTTTAGTGATTACATGTCCTAGAAATTCCGTTTCTCGTTTACAAAATTCACATTTGTCTAATTGTAACTTAAGATTGTGTAATTGTAATTTTTGAAATACTCTTTCCAGTGACTTCCGGTGCTCTTCTAAATTTGGGGAAAAATTATTACGTCGTCTAAATAAACCAAACAGTGTGTATTTATTAATTCTTTTAAAACATTATTCATCATGCGTTGAAATGTCGCTGGTGCATTTTTAAGTCCGAACGGCATTCTATTAAATTCAAAATGTCCCATTTCTGTGTTGAATGCGGTCTTCTGCTTTGATTGTTCATCCATCTCGATCTGGTGGTATCCGGATGCTAAATCTAATACACTAAAGTATTGCGCTCTTCCTAATTTGTCTAAAATATCTTCTATGTTGGGTATTGGATATCTGTCGTCGATAGTTTTGTGGTTTAATTGTCTATAGTCGATGACCATTCTGGTTTTTGTTTCCCAGACGCATCTTCTTTCTTTTTCACTAAATGTACTGAAATCCCCATGGCGATATGCTTGGTTGGATAATTCCGTTTTCTAGCATTTCTTCTACGTGCTGTTTAATTTTTCCTTGTTAGTAAATGGTGTTCGGTATGCTTTTAAAAGATTGGTTCTTCATCCTTTGTAATTATTTTGTGTTTCGTCAAATTTGTCGAAGTTAATTTTTCTTCTGTTGTTTTGAAAATCTCTATGTATTTTCTGCATGTCTTTATAATCACCCTTCTTTCTTCGGAGTTCATGTGATCCATTCTGATAAGATTGTTTAAGTTTTTTAAATTTGAGGTATTTGTGCCACTAAATGGTTCTACATTTTCTGGGTCAATTCTTTCTTCGTGTAAATCTCTAATTCAAATTGCTTTTCTTCGTCCGATTCGTTTTCTAAAACGATGTTAATTTGTCCGTTAAATATTTTGTACAGTCCTTCTTCTATCCTTACTCCATTAATTTTTGTTCCTTTATAAAGATGTCTTGATCGGGTTTCGGGTATGTCAAATTGTATATTTGTCTAATTCGTGGTTGTATCTTAATTTTGATTGGTTTTATAGTGCAACAAAAGTTATTACCATCACTTCTTGTTAGCATGTTTTTGTAAATCAATGTTAAATTTTAATTTTTTCAAATCGCGTATTCCTATAAGAGCGTCAAAAATTCGTGAAAATTCAAAACTATAAACTTAAAATTTCCGGTTGCCTTAAATTCTTCGAAACAAGGAATTGTTGCCAAAGTTTTCATCGTACTTGTTCCGTTTGCGGTGTTTAATTTTAGATTTATAGGTTGTGTCGAATTTGGATAAAATTTTGAGATAATACGGGGGTCGATAATATTAATTTCGCTGCCAGTGTCTATTAAAATTTTTAATGGTGGGTTAGTTAATTTAATGTACGGTAAGGTCTCCGTCATATTAATTCGTTTGTTGAGGTAATTTCGAAAAAATTTACGTCTGATTCGGTAACGTCGTTTTGTGGGTTATGTTCTACGTCTTCAGATAATTGTTGAACGTCTTCGTCGACTTGGTCGGGGTAAAAGTTAATAGGTGCATAATATTGATTGGATTCTGCGTCAAATATAATTGATTCGGGATCGGTTTCTTGAAAATAATTTTTATACTAGAAATGCCTGACATTGGGGTTGGTTTGGGCAAGTTCACATTTTGGTTGGGTCGAAAAACGTTTGAAGGTGGTTTATTTACAATCTTAGGTTGAAAGCGAGGGTTAAAAATTTGGTTAAAACTTGTTTGTTGATTCGGATTGCTGTTAAATTTAAAATTAGGTTGAATTGGTTTTGAAAATTTTGGTTTAATGTTGGTTGCGCGTTAAAAGAATTTCTTTGGAATGGATTAAACGGCGGTTGTTTTGGAATTGTTTTTGAATTACTAAAATTAAGATTTTGTCCTGATCTGTGTGCGAAATTTAATTCATCTTGCGCCAATGTAATAGCTTCTTCTAATGTTTTCGGTTTACCTGCACGAATTTGCATCGCGATTTGGTAAGGGATTGTGACTAAAAATCTATCTAATGCGTTAGCGATTAAAATTTCTTGCCTAACTGCTTTATTTGATACTTGTGATAAATTAAGTTTTCCTATTAATTTTCCTAAAGCTAATCTAATTCGATTTCCGTACTCTACTAAAGTTTCACCTTTATTAATTTTCATATTATTAAATTCAACTGTTAACTGTTCCAAATTTCTTGTGTCTGAAAAATGTTCTACTATTGCTTCTTTAATTTGTGTCCAATTAGTTAAGTCGTCACGTGGTGATAAAATTTCTGATGCTTTACCTCTAAATTTAGAAAATATCGCGGCTCTTATTACGGTTTGCACTTCCGCTACTAGCTGGTAACGAATGTGAATATTGTCGCACGCCATGCAGAATGCATTTATTTGAGTCTCTTTACCTTCAAATAATGGGATAGTATCTAATTCTATTTTAAAAGTTGATAATTAATGATTGGATTTGTTTTGGTTCATGACATTGGGTTTCAGTGTTAGCCATGATTGTTTTTAATGACAACGATTCAAGTGAATTTACTAAATCGTCCAGTTTGTAATTTCTTAATTAATCTTGCACACGCAATTTCCAATTAATGGATGATATTACAAAAATATTATAGGAAGTTCCCTATTTGTTTTAAACAACAATGTGAATATTAGTTCCTACCTTGCGAGTTGTCTTCTGCAGGTTTGGTACCAGGGCTCTCCTCGACCGAATGCTCGATGCACGTACGGTGGTCACTTGGATGGCTGGTGCTCCGTTGTTATTTCAAAATTATAACGCAAAACTCGAACGTCTACAGGTTGTTATCACTGGGAATACGTTAGTTTTCGTTTTTCACTAAGGAATTGAAATTCGCCGGCCCGTACTTGTTTTTCGATAAAACGTTTTCGTACACTTTAGACCGTGTTACTTTAAAATCCTACCGACTGCGCCAATTTTATTTTTGTTTTCGCTTATCGAGTTTTTAAAGATAAATATTTTAATTAAACGAGTTTATTTAGTTGTTTTCAATACAAAGGCAGAACTAATACTAATTAAAACTAATACATTTTCTTTTCATGAGTCGATACATCCGCTGTCGATGAACTTACTTTTGATACGTTTGCAAATTATTGAGTATCAGTAATTTCCGATGTCTTCGAACTCAATTTGTTAAGTTTGCGGATTTCTGAATATAACTTATATATATTGGTATGACTGTTACTTCGTAAAAAAATTATAATTGTTCTATACTGGTGTAGTCTGTCAAACAATGTATTATTTAAAAATAAAAACTTGTAAGAACATAATATGGGTGTCAGAAGGTGTTGAATTTACTCTATATACAATAATACGATCTACGGAAATGGAAGAATTATTACAAGTGATGTCTACAAGTCTAATGCGATGGTCACTGAAAATATGAGAAATCATGTGGACCAAGGTGTATCTTTTTTTGACACAATCAAGACCTCCGAGGTTTTCTGTAGCTGACTATCGTTCAGTGGATAAAAACGACAGTTAAACACTACTTCTAATGGTTGATCGGACCTACAATTAAGTCGTATCCCAAAGAAAGATGATGCTAAATACGCTACATGTGTACAGAGTTAAATAATGCATTAAACTCCAAGCCTGCTGAAGAACTATCATATAATGATATACGGGATTATTTGTCATTTTGATCGGGTCAAGAATAAATACTTAAAAAGTATCAAAAAGTTTGACAAATTAAGCAACACAAAGGTGAGACCATTTCGGAGTTGGATAGAATGCTGGTAACAACTCTTACATGGTCTTCAATCTCGTGGAATGTGTGATGAGAGCCTAAAACATTTACCGCAGCTTACTAAATAGCACAATCCTTAGAAAGCAACACAGAACACAACAAATGAAGTTAAGTTTAACTATGAAGCAAGCACATGTGAATTAATGAATAAAATTGGTTATTCGCCATTGTAAGTGAAGAAAAGTAGGAACTATAGGTCAGTGTCCCATACTGAAGAATACGATAACTAACAGACACGTAAACAAAACGAAGGAAAGAATCACCGACAGTTATCTTGCAACGGCTGCGGCGGACAGCATTCACGCAAATTTTGTAAATTTTGTTACGCTAAATGCAATCATTGTGGAATAAAAGGTCACATAGCTACAGTATGTAGGATGAAAAAATCGTCAAGAATTGATGGTCTAATAATGGATGAGGAATTCCAAAATGAATATTTGGAAGAGTTTAAGCAAGGTTTGTGGTGTAAATATTTTGAAATCGGCGGGTAGGCAGATGGTTACTGTACAAATTAACGGTAACAGTTTAAGAATATAACTTGACACAGATGCACACTTTATTTATAAGATGTGGAGTAAAAATCAAAACGTTGTTGTAGGACTGCTAAGGCGTTATACGAGAGTTCTTAAGGCGAGTTCAAAATTCTTACTCTCACAAAGCGAAATGAAATTGCGTTTCAGAAAAAAAATGGTTCAAAACAAAGTTACAGACAATAGAATTTTCTAAACAACTTTTCTCCCTCAATTGTATAATAGATAATAGTGGTGATATTGTTATAATAATCCATGTCACGTGATTGTTATATCTCAGTAATTACTATCTGATCAAAAAATATTTTAAACAAAAGTTGTGTATAATTAAATTGCAAACAACTTTTATTTGACACAAAAATGTGTAAAATGAAAAGAAAATCTGTGTAGGCTAACATAGATTATGCCTAAAATCTAATCGGGTCTGCAGAATTATAAATAAGGTCCAGATATCTTACTTACATACGGACGGTCGACCGGCCAGCCGTCGGACATAAACATTTTCTTGCTTCATTTAAACTCTAATTCGTCGGGAAAAGTGAAAAAAGGTGTTAAAATTTTCGGTTTGAAACTGTCCCATAACTGCCGAGCTTATTTATAAGATGTGGAGTAAAAATAAGAAAAGGAAAAATCTAATGATATCTAGTAGTCAATGAAAATTATTGTGGTAGTGACAGTAATTTCAAAATAAGTAAGCAGTGTTTGACATTGAATTTGTACGTAAAATGGGCGAATATTGACGCGGAAAAAACATGCTACCGCATGTCGGGTAATTTTGTACATATTGGCTAATTCATTAAGTAGGTATAAAAGGATTTTCTTCTAAAGATATCCCATCTGATGATGAACTATGTTAAAAAGATCACGAACTTCTTGATGCGGATTCATGTCCTCACACCCAGTCATCATTCTTTTCACTTAATTCGCTTTTTAACGTAAATTTAAACACTATTTTGAAATAACTGTCACAGCTACAATAATTTTCATGGTCTACTGAATATTATCATTAGATTTTACCTTTTCTTAAGCACCTTTTTTGAAATAAAAATATTGAGATTAATATTTTCGTACTCGTAACAAAATGCTTTATTCAAAACTAAAACAATATACAAGTCGACATAACTTATTATAAAAGAAATACATGATACTGTAATACCAACCTTCCAAATTTCAATTTAAAATATTAAGACACTGGCGACATTAGCATCACCTCCACTACCTGGCCGACATGTTACATCAAAAATTTAATACAAAATAATTAACAATAATAAAAGAATGTTTTCATTTTATTGATTTCAAACACCATTGCACATAGAAAATCTTGATTTACGCTAAATAATTACAAGAAAATGTTATATTATTTTGTTATTTTCTCAATACTAATTTTATTTGTCATTTACTACTAATTTTTAGTCTATACGTTATAAACATTTTTATAGTTTAAGATTATGACAATTGACAATACTTTCAATACTTCTCATTAATTTTATTTACATAAAAGGCTTTTAAATCAATGTTTTGTGTACAGGGTGGTCACAAATGGTCCGTTTTGACAGGAAAACGTAATTCCTGGCTTGATAGAGCTAAACTAACTAACATGGCAGGAGCTCGATTTTTGAGAAATATTTAATGGCAAATGTTGTATGACGTTATCTTCACTACCAACTTGAGATACAAGGCGTTGTTAAATTTTCCGTTATGTTCAAAATTGTCCATAACTTTTTTTGTAAAATAATATTCAAACTCTTAGAATTCATTCTTTAGACACTTTTTTAAAAGCGATCCAGTGACACTATTAAATGTTTTCTGTAATCACTCATTTGATAAGAAATAAATAAAATTTTATTGTTTTTAATGGAAGTCATAGTATAATTTTAGTAAAATACTCTTATTTAGCCCTTTTTAACAATATAAAGTTGTGGGTATTTATTTCCAAAAATGACGGAGTTATTGAATGTTTTATCTTCGAAGCGGGTTTTGGACGATTGAACTGTTGAGTTGTTTACACAATTGTTTATTAATTTTTATATTATTTTATAGTTTAATACCATACCATGTATTTAAAAGTCAAATAAAATTCATTTATTTAGAGTTTCAACAAACACAATATAGAACAAAATGCAAAACTCGAGTAAGGAGATATTCACCGAAGGTGTTCAAATTGAGCACCTTCTTGTCCAATACATACTAAGCATCTTCTACGCATAGAGTTACAGCTATTTCTTAATTCAACTGGCCGAATTTGTGTAAAAGCTTGCCTAGTAGCCTCCATCAAGTCCTCTCTTGTGTGAATATCTCTTCCTTAAGGCTGTTCTATCACTCGGGGCAATTTCAGATTTCTAGTAGGCGGTTCACTATTTTTATTTCTTGTTACATAAATAGCTATTTGTTGTTTTTTCTGTTTCTAAAACTGTTAAAATGCACAACATGTATAAAAAATTGACATCAACAATTGAACAATATATCATTTATCTATTAATATTAATCGGCTTCCAAGTCTGGCCTGTTGCGCTCAGAAAAATTCGCCCGCGAGTACATTCATTTCACAATTCTCCAAGAGTTTTTAGTATTTACTTAATGTTAATTTTTCTCATTGATTTTTAAGTAAAAAAAAAAAAAAGTAGAGTTGTCAGAAAAATTATTATCTATGGCGGGCAGGAGTCGAAATTTGGGCTTATAAGGAAATCCATTTTTCTGTTATTTTTTACGTTTTCATTAAATTAAATACAACGAAAACGAAAATTTAAAAAATAGCTCCTGCACGACATAAATAGTAATGTTAGCTATATGTTTGTGCAAAAATTAGGAAAACGTTTCTAAAATACGTGAGATAAATTTACATAAACTTTATAGCCTTAAATATCAGATCATTTATTCTTCCCCAATAAATAGAAATCTAGGATCACATAATCTAGCAGGCCGAGATATGGGGCCCCTAGTACCAATCCATTTATGTTCAAACTCTTCATTGAAAAGATTGGTTATAATTTTAGCGTTTTGTCGAGTACAATAGCTAAAGGCAAATCTTCTACAAACGGGACAATATGGGTGCGCAAAATGTTTACATAATTATTTGCAATTTAATTACCATCATAAAAATAGCCCCCAAAAACCATCCTCGGAATATTCCTACTAATATATTAAATCTATACCGACCTTGGCGATTTTGTGAAAAGTTACCTGTGATTTTCAGTGCACCAATGGTAAGAATTAAACCTATTAAATATTCCGGAAGTATCCACTCGGGCTTCGTCAGTCCAAATAACATTTAATAGAAAAACTTACATCATTTTTCAACAAACTACTTACAGAATCTTAATCTTCTAGGAGGGTCCTTTCGCGGAGTTGATAAATAATCCTTCTTGTTGTGAAGGGCTTAAATTTATGTTTTGCAAGGTGTTT
Source organism: Abscondita cerata (assembly GCA_030710515.1). Classification (NCBI taxonomy): domain Eukaryota; kingdom Metazoa; phylum Arthropoda; class Insecta; order Coleoptera; family Lampyridae; genus Abscondita; species Abscondita cerata. The sequence continues at coordinate 129,276 of JALBCR010003272.1, read as the reverse complement.
TGAACACACTTGTTTTTGGAACACCTGTTACTACGAGACAATGTTCGACAAGTGGTGTTAGGATGATCTATTCTTTTCCATTTATGTTTAACTGTTGTATTTTCATTTTCTTTTTATATTATAATGATTTACTTTTGGCTTTTAAAAAGCTTCCATATGTTATTAAATTACTTTAATCTTCCGAAACATTGTATTATGAGGTTGGCGCCGCTCGGAAACGCATTAATATGTAATTCACTAACTGCTTGCGAAGTTTTCGTTTGATAATATTAATACTTTAATAAATCATTTTCAAAAAATTTTCATACATAATATTAAAATTTATAAACTTAATGCAACTGATAATAATCTAAACTTCAATAGCTTACACATGACAGCACTATAACCTGATAATGTCAAATAAAACTACAACTGTTCCAAGGCCCGATTCAATGTCGAGGTAAAACATTTAATAATTCCGTCATTTATAGAAATAAATACCCACAACTTTATATTTTTGAAAGGTCTAAATAAGAGTATTTTATTAAAATCATAGCCAACTGTGACTTCTATTAAAAAAAAATATTTATTTCTTATCAAATGAGCGACTTATAGAAAAATTTATTGTGTCACTGAATTGCTCTTAAAAAAGTTCCTAAAGAATATGTTCACAGAGTTAAATATTTCTCAAAATCAGAGACCATGACATGCCAGTTAATTTTGCTGTATCTATCCAGGAATTACGTTTTTCCTGTCAAAACGGACTAATTGTGACCACCCTGTACATACAAGCTGTAATAGTTTCTAAAAAAATTTTTTGCACCCTTTACCTATGAAACAATCAAGAGCGCACGTAAAGCAGGCACAGAAACCGCTGTTATCTCGAACATGTGTATCAAAAACTACCAAAAAACATTCTACTTTAGAAGTTTTCCACGGACAATTTGTTTGTTACTTACATTGTTCGTTATCCAAATAGTTATTTACGTAACATGTGCGGAAACAGATTCTTTTGGGAATGAGTGCCTGTGTGCATTGGCACGAATTCCTGAATACTGTTTACGAAAGTTGCGTATGCTATTTTTGCACGATTTTTTTCTATAATTACATTTTCAAATTCTTTATTGTGATATGTAAATCACCAAAATTTAATTCTGACGTCGATAAATTATTGTATGAAACACGTATCACGCCAATCTTTCATAAAAGATCTAAACGATTGTCGGATCAATTTCTATCATAATAAATTTTTTTAACACCCTCAGAATATTTTGAAATATTTCTCAAAACTCTTGAAAATTACTGCTACAGCAAACAGCTTCAGTTGTGGGTCTGTACAAACTCGTTTCAAGTCTTCAACTTAAAAACACGAGGTTGTGGCACTAGATGTCAAACAGCTTTTTTGTTAATATTGTTGTTCTTAACATTTTTTAGTTTTTTTCTCTTTACTTACATTTATTGCTCTTTCCACTTACTCTTCTTTGTCTGGTCTAGTTAATACATATATTGCTCATACGATATTCTAAATTTCTATTGTCACCAAATAATTCTAAAATGTAATTTCTCCATAATTCTAGTATTTAGTGCTCTTCTGTTATAAAAATTAAACGAATCATGTTTGTTATGGTGTAATTATTTTGTGAATTATATTATACTTTGGGTTCTTTTCATGCCGTCCTTTTTGTGCTACTGACTCCAGAGCATCGACGTTATTGTCTAGCGTTGTGTAGAGAACGGGCAAATTGCGACCAAGAATGGAATTCAATTGTCTTTAGTGATGATTCCAGATTCTGTTTGGGTACGCATGACGCGGTGAAAGACAAGATCCCCAATTTTCTATGAATAGGCATGTACCACAGTTGGAGTTATGGTATGGGAGCTATTACTATTGGAAGTAGGTCACCTTTGGTCTTCATTAGAGGTGAACATGACCCCATATTGTACCTTATGTTTAGACCATCCCCTAACAGCACATTCCAACAAGACAACGCAAGACTCTCATGTTGCTAGGGTTTCTTTGGCTCATTTTGAGGCCAATCAAATTGCTTTGTTGCCTTGGCCACCAAGATCTCCCTGATCTTTCGCCCATCGAGCACGTCTGGGATATTATGGGAAGAAGATTACTCAATTTACCTCACCCTGCACAAACTCTAGCGGCTTTGCAGCATCAGTTACAGATAGCATGGGATGAGATACCTCAAGAAGAAATCGATCACCTCATTAGAAGTATGCCCAGACGTGTTAATGAGTGCACAAGACATCGTGGTGGAGCAACACATTATTAAGTTTTTTAAAGAAGTTAACAGTTTAATTTTTATAAAATTGTGATCTTTACTAATCTAATTCGTATACACTAGTATACCAAGATTGTTCAAATAAATTCATTATTACTGGGTGTTCTTCTTTCTATGTCACTTAGTATATGTCAGGCATAACCATGATTATCCTGAAAAAGATTAATGGGGTGGTTTCTCGTTGCTTTCCCACCTCGGCAAAAAATTTTTATTCTTGTTTCAGCAGTTCTTCTGATATTCAATACTGCACCTTTCTTATCAGCTATTGGTTTTCAAGAGTATTTGATTTACCTGGTACCTCCATCCACAATAAAAATTCAAGAACCCAAAAGTTTGTTCTGGACCTTCAACGTCGTATAATAACTAAAGAGTATAACAAATCGTTTCCGGTCGTAATAATTTTTTTGGAACTCGAACAGTATTTCCCAAGTAGTTCTAAAGATAGTTTTGGAAAGAATTCTTAAAACTCTAAGAGAAATCGTATATACATTCTTATGAAATTATAGAGGGATAAAATGATTATACATCATAAAAAATCAGATTTTTGGATAAATTGGTAGTTGCTTAACGTAGGTAACACCTCCATAAATTACATGTTAATGGAATCACTAGGTCAAATCCAGCGACATTTCCTCTCATCTGCAAATCTGGAAGTGAATAACTATGTGTTTTTGTAAAACAATAATATTTACATCATGATCCATCGCCATACGTGAAGGAAAATCACACTTATCTTTAGAAATGCCTTCAATATTCAACTCACTTATTGTCAATTTCGGTAAAATTTTGTTCAAATTTGGGGAAAGGTTTAAATCCATTATCGCTCTCTCCAACCGGGAGGATCTTGAGATCAATGACCGGTTTTCTAAGTGTCGGTTATTTTCTGAAGCTTTAAAAACCTCTATTTTGGGCCAAATTGGCTACCAACGACCATGATACATGACAAATTGAAACTTTGTGAAAGTTTTAACACATACAGAGGAATTATAATTTTAGCAAATCAAATGTTTGCATTATGACAACAACCGTATAAGAAATTGTGACAATAAAAATTACTTTTTATAGTTCTGCTGTTTAAGTTTTTTCGCATATTAAGTACTATAGGAATAAAAGGTAAGGGCCCAATCACAATTATTTGCGATTGAAGTTTTTTCTTACCGGGAATTTTTATTACTAACTGCTTTCCGTTTTTTTTTTTCTTTCTAAATACTCTTCTGGACGTGTCGGCGTAAAGTCCACCATTACAGCTAAAGAACTAAAAGTGTTTGACCCATTTCTTTTTCAGTCTCTGGCCAGCCCTGTGCTTTTTTGAGCTCTCCTGGAGTGTGCTCTTTAACCCTTTGCCTCCTCCCCCTCATCCCAGCTTTTGTAAGTTTATTTCTGTGACTAGATTTGATTCTTTATACACCATATATGGTCACTTCTGCCTTTTAGTTTTTTGCAAAGAGCCGTTTACATTACGAAATTTATTGTACAAGATTTTGTGTAATTTTTTGGTACAATTTGTATTGTGAAGTGTCATACACAAATTAAATGAAGAATTGTGTTGTTTTTAGATTGCATAATAAACTAGAAAGAAAAACGATGCCAGCTTCAAATGTCAGCGAAGCAAGGCAATAAAGAAATTAACGAACTAATATCGCTTTATGAAGAATTTTTTTGTAGTTGTAATTTTTTGCTATAAAGTTTGCCACGTTAGTTATTAAAGGTTTTCTCTTGTTAGTATCCAGTTTTTTTACCCATTATGTTCTTTTCTCTTCTTCTTCTCATTGGGGTTATCGTACAAAACAATCACAATCATGCTGCCTCAACACGAATACGTCTTAATGAGGACATGATACCTACATTACCAATTAAATGTTTTTCCGGTTATTCTGACCAGACTATGAGATTTTCGTTGCCACGTGAGTTCAAATGCTTCGATAGCAACGGTTGTTTATTTTGTCAAACAATTTTCTCAAGTAAAAGTGTTGGTGTTAAAGATGGAGCAATTTCTGAAAAATCAATGAAAAACATTCAAAATGCTATTAGAAAAGGAATACCTTACATAAAACTAAGTGAATTCTGTGATAAAAGAAAATATAAATTGTTGGTTGATACATCCACAGAACAGATTGCTAAGATTCTTCAAGACTGGGAGTTAACATAAAAAGAAAATGGTCAAGCTTATAAGAAGTCATGTGTAAAACAATATGGAACCCTACCGCAAAGAAGAATAAGAGATGAGAAACGCAAACGTCTACTGTAATGTCTGCTCACTTAAGCATTCATTAACTTACATTAACTCAAGTAAAATTACTTTAATAAAACAACTTTATTTCAAATAATGGACTTACAAATAACAGGTTGATCGCGCGGATGCGCTTGATATTTCTCACTCTAATTCATATCATGCCAATAAACGAAAAGTTAGTTCACAAGCTTTTCTTCAAGAAATATTCAACTGATGACAAATGGATGACAAAGCAAATCCAGAATGTCTACAGCAAAAATGTTTTCACATATCTGCCTTTAAGTTAAGCATGAAGAAACGTATTATTTTAGAGATGAAATAAAGTTGACGTAACATGGACCGAAAGAATAGAATATAACCCAGTTTTTAAAAACATCTTAAGGAGGTTCATCAGCACTCATTAAAAACAGTGAAAATGTAAGTCTTTGTTCTATTAGACAATTCCAAATGGAAAAATGGTATAAGCACTTGCTCACATTCAGCACTCGACTGCTTCTTGCACCGTACTATCGTCCGTAATGCCATGGAACTTTATGAATACTTATACATAACATACATTATAATAGTTATTTGGATCACTAGTCCAGAAAATGATATTTTGCGAGTGTGAGTGATTTTGCGTTGCCGAGGCGCCTAGCCGAGGCGGGCAACACGAGCACTCGCAAACATTTTCTAGACGTGTAATCCACATAATTTTTATCCCGACAAATCTCAAAATACTTACAAAATTATTATTTAGTTCAACAATTTATTTCTAACGATTTATTTTTTCTGGTTGGTACCCACTTGTCACTGCATACTTACTTGATTTTCAAATTTAAATTTAAATAAAGTGACACTTTGTGGTGAAGAATTTAATGGAAAACGAAGTATGGAAACACCAGCTAACATAAAAGATACAGCGGAAGCAGTGATTAATAATTTAATACCAGCAAAATCTGAACTCGGTACTGGAAAGCGTATGAAGAATTTAAGAAATTGTGCGATAGTAAAGTACCACTAACATTTACAACGAGTATGTTCTTCTTGCATATTTTGATGAGAAATAAAAAACAATTCTGCAACTCTTTGGTCCATATTTTCAATATTAAAATCAATTCTGAATATTAAAGACATCAACATTGAACAATATTCAAAATAAATTGCTTCACAATCCACCACACATTACCTAAAAAGTAATCACATTAGTTGAGGTTTGTGTAAAAGTATTAATTGATACTTACATTAACGTTATGGTTACATCTGCGTGAGGATTCCATAAAATCAACGTTTATTTGTTTATTAAGCATTGATGCTTTTCTCTTTGTGTCCGTTTTGTGGACATTTAGAAAATTAAGTCTCAATGGTGTCACCCGTTCTCTGGGGAATTTTAGTAAATATCAATTTTTAAGATCTAGGCCGGGAATTTGATGTTCTCGGCCGATTTTGAATCCTACGAAACTGTCAATAATGGCCGGAGGCATGAAAATTGATTTTGGTTATATAGCTGTTGTATATTAATTTTTCAGTCACGCAGATTGTTTGAAAACAAAACAGCTAAGATTTTTTTTAATTGTTTCTGATATAAGCTTCATCAGTTAATGTTAAAAATTAAAAAATATTTAGTTACAGTGTATCAATTATATATTAGATTTCAAATGAAGAAAACAATAGAATGTACAGACTTAAAATGAGCACAAAAAATTAATAGTTTTAAAAAGATTAATACGAGAATAAAACGTACCTTAAAATTAGTTAATTAAAAATTTTGAAGAAATTAAAACACAACATTTATTTAAAATGAGTATATAACATACTTCTGTGACAAACCTAAACTTACAAATATCAAAACATTCGCGTACATTATTATCAATTTATTTATGTATTAGTGATTAAATTATGATACATTTTGTTGATATTTAAGGTGTCAGTTTTGAAATTTATTGCGTTGGAGTTTTGTTTTATGCTTTCTGACAGTCAATCAAGTAAGGTAAGAGAGCATATCAGGTTTTGATCACGAGATCTCAACATATCATTAGTAATGTTTAAAAGGGTAGTAGGAGCGCTAACTCACGTACTGTACCCGCTTTGTTAGTCAGGTATAATATTATAATTTGATAAATGGTTCTTAATTTGACATTCTAGCACTTTCTCCAATATTTTTGATTAAACTGGTAGTATACTTATCGGTCTAAGATCATAATAACTTTGAGGGTCGTTTCTTGTTCGATGCAGCAGTTTACTATTTGAGTGATATATGGAATAATATGTTGTCCACAGATTTTTAACATTATTTCATCCAACCCTACGGAAGAAGTGGAGAGACTTGATAATACTTCTGAAATTTGAGCTGTTTCAATAGAAGAAAAATTAAAGTCTGTATCAAAAGCAGTTAGATAATTGTTATTATAGAATTCAATGAGGTTTTGCTTATCTAAATAACTAAGACCATTGTCTGGTACTGAGTCCAAAAAGTAGTTGTTTATATCATTGCAGTTTCTTAAGTTTCGGTGGCAAACTGCATTTTTGTGAGATGACAAACTTAAACTATTCAAAGAGCGCCAAAATTGTTTATAAATTTTATTTCTTAAGACAAAATTAAAATAAGTTTTCTTTTCTTGTTTTATAATTTTGTTGTAGAGACTTATACTTATACTTCTGTTAAATTTGCTTTTACACTTATCTCTCATCTTTATCAGCTTTTTTGTATTTTCGGAGGAAGTCCATAGTTTCTGAATATGTGCTCAAAGTTATTTATATTGTATAGGTTCAGTTAGTTTAGGATACTTCAGTTGCACTCATATGTTATGCTTGTTTAGGATAGTACGAGGCATTTTTGATTTATTGCAAATTTTTATTTTTTATTTTAAACTTTCAACACCGTGTATATCAGCAACTTAAGGGTTCATGTTCCTATATCAAAAGTCACCAATTTACGAGACCTCTCTGGGGTAGAGCGTTGTCGGTCGAATATACCAACACCCTGTATACAACTTGTATCGCTGAAAATGGGAGTCCTGTGAAACACTAATTTTTGGAACTTTATTCATTTATTCTTAAAATAATGTAAATGTAATGGTTTTGCATGTTATGTAATAATTTATAATCCTGCTTGTTTCAGGGGATCTATCAAATCTTATCCATCTTCTTATACTTTAAAACACCAAGTCTTAAAATTGTCAATTATTTCAAAAACTATAAATTTTCGAAATAAATAACTTTATACAAAAGTTACCTTAATTTTTAATGCCAAATCAGATAAAATTTTAAAAATGGGGGTTTCCGTTTGAAAAAATTGACTTTTTACGTTTTTTACAATTTCATTTTATGTACTTCATTTTCGCTCACCCTGTATTAATTTACATCTAAAATATCCATTTAATATATGACAATAGTGCCCCTTCCACAAGGAATATATCCCAAATTAAACAATTAAGGCTCCTTATAGAAAAAACCGTTAATTATTTTAGGGCCTGCAAACGTCTTTTGAAATAAAATTTAAGATTTATTTAGAATCCAGACTAATTTTTTAATTATTACACGAAGGTGCAGAAATAATAATTGCTACATAAGCAGGCATGTTAACTATAATCTTTGTTACCTTGTTAGGTTGAACTCACCATTATTCATATTAGGTATCACATTTCGTCACAGGTAACATAAATAACTTCTTTTAAATTTTTAATGTACACTCATGAAATTTAAAACTTAAAACCACAATTTCTGTAAACAAAAGTTTGCACATTGTGAAGCAGGCTTAAGGGTATCATTTACAATTCTAACAGCAGTAGTCTCAGCAGGGGTTATCTTATAGAAGGACTGTAGAATGAATCATTACACTGACGTTTTAGAAAATAGGTAATTTACGTTGCTTACTTAATTTTTCTTTAAATAATATATTTGAAGGTATCGCTAATTAAACACCATAGCTCGATTAATTATCGAATCAAAATTTTGTTTAGGAAATGTTTCTTCTTCTTCTTGAAGTTGCATATCCGTTACCGGATGTTGCGACCTCTCGCATGTATATGTGTTGTGCGTGACAGTAGACACATATACATGGGACCTACAGTTTAACGCCGATTCCAGAACGGCTTACTTGAGAGGTTTACTAGGCAAGTATACTCTCACTGGTTTGCCATTGCCTTGGAGAGAGTACGGCCGAAAAATTCGATGTTTGCAACGCAAATTGAACCCAGGTGCTCTGATTAACATCCTAATGCATTAAACTGCAGAGATACTAAAATTAAAAATAATTTTGATTTAAAAAACGTCTACAAGCAATAACTTTTAAATTAAATCAAAAAACTAAACATGGTTATTTGGGTTGACTGATTATTACTTATTTTTAAATAAATCTAACCTACTAATTATTGTAAGTTATTAAAAAAATCATTAAACTCTCTATTCATAATATTTAGTCCTTACAAAATGTATATTTTATGACGTTTCATTTTTTTCTGTAGTTAATATAAAAAGTGAAAATAAAAACTAAGGCAATTCTTATTGTCAACGTATATATTTAGTTTTTTGACAAGAATTTATTACATAATTATAATTAAGATACCAAGTTATAGTTTAAAATTAAATGAAAACGTTTTTTTTAAAATAAAGGTATTACTATATAAATAAATATAAGAAATCAATAATGGGTGTGACCTCCATTATTATTGATACATTCTTGGAGGCGTCTGCTCATTGACGCTATCAAGGTATCAATATAATTAATATTAATCGTTTCCCATGCGGTATCAATGGCTGCAATTAGTGCATTACGGTTTACTGGTATAAAATTTGGCCTTTGTTGTCTTCGGATAACAGCAAGTATTCGAGCCCAAACATTTTCGATAATGTTAAAATCTGGGCTTTTTTGCTGAGAATAATTAGTAGGTTAGATTTATTTAAAAATAAGTAATAATCAGTCAACCCAAATAACCATGTTTAGTTTTTGATTTAATTTAAAAGTTATTGCTTGTAGACGTTTTTAAATCAAAATTATTTCTAATTTTATTTTGTAAACATTTCCTAAACAAAATTTTGATTGGATAATTAATCGAGCTATGGTGTTTAATTAGCGATACCTTCAAATATATTCTTTAAAGAAACAAATTAAGTAAGCAACGTAAATTACCTATTTTCTAAAACGTGCTTAGTGTAATGATTCATTCTACAGTCCTTCTATAAGATAACCCCTGCTGAGACTACCTGCTGTTAGAATTGTAACCCTTAAGCCCGCTTCACAATGTGCAAACTTTTGTTTACAGAAATTGTGGTGTCCAAGTTTTAAATTTCATGAGTGTACTTACTCAATAAAATAATTAGCAGATTTTTCTCACTTGTGTGAGACCAAATAAAAGGTTCCACATAAGTGACTAATTAGACACCAACTAAGAGAAATTTCAACATTTACAACTCAATAAAATAAATTAAGGTGAAGATTATTTGATATAAGTACCTAATTACTTGTATTCCAGTAATCGTCATTTCACACAGTGACTATTACGATAACCAAAAATAAGTTTAATTTGCAGATAAATAATAATAATAATAATAATAATAATAATAATAATAAACATTATCGTAAATCAAGATATTCAATCTAATTTCGATGTTAAGAACAATAAACAAGATACTGTAGCGGATAAAGTTCGCGTAAAATTTTTTGGCATTGATTGATCTTTGCACGTAGGCACTTAACCAAGGGTACGTGTGAAGAAATCTAAAAACATCTTCGACCTAATTTTATGTTACTAATTAACAGCAAGTGTGCTATCGAAACTGAAACTACAAACTTATTTTTGTTTTAATTTCTGTTTAAATATGTTAAATCAGGTGGATCTTCATAAATTTCAAATGCATATAGGTATTCATAATAATTCAATATTTTTTTATTACTAAAATTTTATTGCCTGCTTTGGATGATGTACATTCATCATTCAATTAAATTTAAATTAATAATGAATGGCGAAGTTATCAGTGTAGCTATCCTTCCATCCGACCCTTTCCCAGCAGTGTTTGTGTGAACGAATGAAGCGTCATTTTTCTCATGAAAATTTCGTTTCGTGGAAGGAAGCTAACTAAGTTTCGATAAGGTTTTTATCTGGTATATTCAAACTCTTTGTGACATTTGCCTTCATTTCCACTAACATACATTACCCAAAAAGATTTATTTGTTATCGTAGTTTTGCGGAATTTTTTTACTCCTTATTATAAGTTGGATTTATTACGTAACCAGTTATACAAATTATATGTTTTTCAGTTTATTAACTAATAAATAAAATAGTAATAACTACAAAAGAATCAAAGAAAGTCTTTACACGTGTAAGATTACTTTTGCCCGACTGAATTCGGCATGTGCAAGTAATTTATTACAGTCAGACATAATTTGCTTTTGTGGAAACTAAATAGCTGAGTATGAATACTGTATAAGAAAAATTGGTGGCTGCTCCGAATTATACATCACAACAAAATCGATATAACAATCTTTTACAAATCGAATAACCAATAAAGGGCATCGCGCGCGTTATTCCTTTGTGATAGAAAGTCCACCTGGCACCTAAACGCACTCGGACGTAAAATAACCAGAAAATTGCCGAAAAAAGTACAAATTTTTTGGGGTGAATCTGAAAAAGGTAATAAAATATGTTGAACAACTCAGCCCACCAAGGGATGTATTGTTAAACAGGCAAACTGACTTTGGATTCTGCGACTTGTAATGTAGCGAATCTAATTACAAATCCCGTACGAGTACGTGTATCTAATACTGAAAACTTACCTTCATTCAGAAGCCACTTCACGTAAGTCTTACCTAATGCTTCGGTTTCTATTCGAAAGTAGAATTGCAATAATTAACTTTAGTCGCATTATGCGCGTGACGGGGATGTTGCCAACCGTGAAATAATGACTAAGTAGTCTGTTTACAAAAGCTATGGGTTTGTATGTATAGAAGTATCTGCAGGGTACTGGAGTTTGGATGGATCAACATTTACGACCCCAGCCATTAACTATCTTTATGATTATTAAATTTATACGTGTTATCAACTACTGACGAAAACTTATGTAATTACTCGTATTGTTAATAGCACTCGTCAACTTTTATAATCTACTTACAAGTACTTCAGAAAACTATTTTGGTCTTAAAAATACTGATTGCATTGCTTTTTAGAGATAATTTATTTTTGGTAGAAAATTACGTATACGTATACTACTTAATTCAACTTGATTAGTTATTTAACCCTTTCTTCATAAAGTGAATTTAACATTCAACCTAACGTGTTTTATGTTGCTTTTTTCTTAGGCTTCTAATGTAAACTTACAAAATGTTAACAATATGTTAATTATGGAAAATAATTCCTAATAAACTTTTTAAACTATTAGATCAGTGTGTTTTTTAGTGATAAGAACAGTAACTTTTGTTGATTTCAATTTGACACAATTAGCTACGAACATACTCGTCAAATTTTCTTTGCTTATTCAATGAACTTGTACGAAAGTAGGAGGTACTGAAAAAATAATTTAATAGTTATTTACGATATAAGTGCGGAAACACATTGTTCCCGCGTGAGCGGGGACGAGTTTTCATCTGCGTGAACGCGAGAAAATTGTTCACGCATGAATATTGTACATTATTTTTTGAAACGAACAAAAACAATAATTCTCAAATAAATTTCTAACTTTCATTGAAGTTTTATTTAAAAAAATGATCAAAGGAACCGTAGGTAAACAATTGCAATTTTGACAGTTGTTTATTAATTATCTTCTGATTCTGAAATTGAATTTACACCACCAGAAATAAGAGAAACGGCCAAAAAGGTGATCGAAAACTTATTACCGGATAAGTCAAAAACTGTATGAATTAGTGTATTCAAAGTTTCTGGACTGGTGCAAATTATATAAAATTAGTAAATACACTGAAAATTGTTTACTGGGATATTTTCAAACGTTTTCCAGTCAAAAGTCTCTTTGGTCGCAGATTATAGGTAGTAGTAATAATGGGTATTTCAGTGCATGTCGTCGTGAAGAGTTGTGCAAAATGTCAATTAATGATATCGAGTTCAAATCTGAAGTTATTCTCGTCAATGTACCAGAAACAAAAACAAATGTTTCTCGATGTTTTGCAGTAACTAAACCTGAATGGATAAACTTGCTGCTAAAATATAGAAATGTAAGACCAGAGGCAAACAAACGTTTTTTGCACTTACAGAAACGGCAAATGTATTAATTCACCAGTAGGGCTTAATACAATTGGTAGAATTCCTAGCCAAGTAGCCGAATTCCTTCAGTTAGAGAATCCAAAAGACTACACTGGCCACTGTTTTCGAAGAAGTGCAGCAACTCTGGTGGCTGATAAAGGTGGAGATCTGCTAACACTTAAAAAATTTGGAGGATGGAAATCTTCAAGAGTGGCTGAAAGTTACGTTGTTGACTCCATTCAAAGTAAAATTAGTATTGCCGATCGTTTAATGTAGCCAGCACCGAGACCATCTCATATAATTCATACTGTAAATGTGGCACAGTCGTTATCTGATTCTCACCCTCCAGGAACTTCTGGAATAACAATTTCAAATTGCACCAACTGTACGATAAATATATATAACAGTAACACTGTTTAAGTTGTTTGTTTAACATACTGTATACATTAATTTAATTCTAAATGTCACTTACTTTATTTAAAGTCAAATAAAAATGTTTAATCTGTTTTGAAACAAAACAGACAGTCTCCTTCTCTGGCTCGTTTTTGTTATTGAGGTTATATTTGCTCTGCGACTATTGGACATGGTCTACACAAAATCCACACAATTATGTCGAAACCACTTTACAGGTGCACCGATAACAATTTCCAAACGTCAAATTATCAGACCAATTTTCTTTCACGAGATGAACTATAATAAGGAAATACTACATTTGACATTTACGTTAAGTTGGTTGCAAAATTGTGCGATCGTACAATAAAACGAAATTTATTGTTGATGTTATCCTTTCAGTTACTTAATAAAAAACATATAAAACGATACGCTATGTTAGCTAATAGAATAAACGAATGAATTATAGACATCTTATTATGAAATAATCGCGGTAACATGAAACTTTTCTACTTTGAAAGGGTTGGCACCACTGTGTGTTTCCCGGTCGACTAAACCGGGAAACACACGTTCCTAGTTGACTACACAGTGCGTCAGACGTTGTTTTCGAGGTAGTGAGTTCAAAAATAATTTATATAAGGGGGCTGGTTTTTACAAAATAATAATTATACCAGCGAGTGTAAGTGCTTTGAAGGTATTGGCACTAGTTTTTGAAAAAATCCACATTATTAAACTCAAAATACAGTTTCCAGTAGACGAAGATCATTCAACATTAATATCCTTATTGTTTTAGGCTATTACAACATATACAGGGTGTCTTACAGGAAACCGCCATTAGCCGTATACGGAAAAGTATACATGGAAGAAATTTGAAAATTTGTAGAATGACTAAAATCAATAGGGCAAACTCAACTCAAATATCTTCAGTCTTCTGACTCTTCCGGTTGTACCGAAAGTCGACATCAACTTCGTTATTTTAAATGGAACACCCTATATATTATTACTTGCCCCATTTGTACTGTTCATTCTAAAAAATTCATGCATACATCATAAAACTCACGTTATTCCTTGGAAAATTTCTTGGCTAAAAATACTCATCAATTGTCTTTTTGCTGTTACTTCTCCTTCAACCTGTTCCTCGACCCTTCCTCTTTTGCCACTTGCTCTATGATCTCATCTTCTGTCATAAACTGATTGTTTTTATGATCTTTACGGATAAGCCTACATCATCAGTTGTCAATGGGTTATCCGGTGAATCCCCAAGTTGTTCGTTAACCACGTCGCTCAGCAGGTGAATCTCCCTCTCTTAATTCTAGTTCAGTTCATTTTTTTTGTATTGATCCAGTAGTGTCATGTCCGGCCTTAGATTTTTCCAAGAGCAACTGATTACTTTCTCGTTAAGATAAGCATTAGCGAGTGAGTAAAACGCGTCTTTCAGGTTTATTTCTTTCAAGGATTTAATCACACTCTCGTTTTTGGTGTTTCTGTTTGTTTTTCTCTCAGTTTGTGTTTCAGAGCGAGATTAACACCCTATATGAAGGACTTGAAGTTTTGAAAGTCTGCTGTGGTCACGATTTAATCATTATTGGGGACTTCCATTTTACTGAATATCACAACTCTCTGACTGATATATCTACTAAACGCATTTATGTATTTGAACACTGTTGTACTGCTCTGAATTTGTCTCAATATAACCTGGTAGAAAATTCCTTTGGTAGGATTCTGGATATGGTATTGAGCTCTACTCCATGTTTGGTTGACAGATGCCCTGAGTATTCTGTCCCAGAGGATAAACATTACCCTTACATTGTTATCAAACTCCCGTTCACATCAGAACTTAGCTTGGAAAGGATTCACGGGAGCAAAAACATACCTCTTATAACTTCAAAAAGGTGATCTCGAATTGACTTTCTATCCCTGATGAATGTCTTTGACTCTGAGTTTGCTTTGGATGAGTTCCTCTCCACGTGGAAAAGCGCGCAATTATCCCCCTAATTTACTAAAGAGATTCTGACATTAAGATGTCTTTCTCACGACTGTTCAAAAGAACTGGCGATGTTGCCTCCTATGAACATTTTAAAAAAATTCGTTCTAATCAGCTGCCTTTTACACAATTTACTGATCACGCCGAGTCTGAGATTAAGCGTAACTCCAAGAATTTCTGGACTTATGTAAATAATCGCAGGTGTTCATCTGCTATACCCCCTTGTGTATCTTACAACAATGTGACCGTTTCCTCGCAAACTGAAATTGTTGAGATCTTTCATTCTTCAAAGAATGTTACAGTACTTTCTCTCTATATCAGCATGTTTCTTCTAATACCAGTCTTCTCTTCGAAGCTGTTCGAGTTCTGTCTTCATGATCTGCTTTCTAAGCAGGTGTTTCGTGGGCATCACCGTTTTAACATGGGTTTGCTGAATCTTTGGATTCTGGGTTTCAGGTTGATCACCGATTGATTATCTCTAAGCTTGAATCTTTTGGCCTGCCACTTCATTTAGTCCGTCTACTCGCAAGCTATCTCAACAGTTGTCGTCAATTTGTTGAGATCTCTGGTTTCCGATCTAGTATGTTTCACGTTCCGTCTGGTGTTCCTCAAGGCTCCGTGCTTGGACCTGTGTTGTTCATAATATTTATTAATGGTGTTTCCAAGATTTACAGATTAAGATGTTTGCTATACGCCGATGACATGAAGTTGTACTCTCGTGTCACCACTCTCTCTGATGCCCTAGATATGTAGGGAAGACCTTGATCGATTAATGTTCTGGTGTTTGTCAAATTGTCTGAATTTAAATATGCGAAAGTGCAAATTTGTATCCTATACTTGCGATTCTGCCACTATATCAGGATTGAAAGTTTCTTTGATTTGGTGTTACTTTTGACCAGACTTTCTCTTTTACCATGCATATTAACAATTTAACCCCCAAAAGCGCACAAGATTCTCGGTTTTCTATGGAGAAATTCGAATGACTTCTCTAATCCGGATACTCTGTTCCTTCGGTTCAACTCTCTTGTTGGACCTATTCTTGAATACGCTTATCCGGTGTGGTCTCCTGTGGGGGTTGGGGCAGTTGATAGTATTGAGTGGACCCAGCGAAGATTTCTGAAAATCTGTCGTTTTGGATTGATTTCGTTTATCAACTGCAGTGTTGTACAGTGGTTCTTTTTTTTTGGAAGATTTAGTGTATTTAGTCTTGTTAAACGTAGGCAAGTGTCTGACGCACTATTTTTATATAGATTAGTTCACTCCGTTGTTGATTGCCGGAGTCTTCTTGAGATATTACTATTTCATGTACCGAGACTGGCCGCTCCTTATTCTAACATCTTCTTTCTTAAAACACCCCGTACTTGTGTATTACAGTTTTCCGCTCTCTATCAACTGTGCAAAGGCTTTTCCCGTCTGTCGTGTTCGGTGGATCTCTTTAATATATCTGAGACTGTAATAAAACGCGCCGCGCTATTGGCGGATTAAACTTTGTGTTTTCAGTGGAGATATCTTTGTTTTTGTTTTATTGTAATAGTATTGTGCTTGTAATCACATTTTGTTTTATTTGTGTTGCGCTTTAGTGTAGTAGTATAATTTGAGTTGTATTTTCATATCTGTACATTTTGTATTGTCGATTTGTTTTGATCCCCATCTTGAAAGCACCACTTCTATCGCTGTTATTAGGTGTATTCTAAATAAATAAATACCCTCCACATA
Organism: Abscondita cerata; assembly: GCA_030710515.1. NCBI lineage: Eukaryota > Metazoa > Arthropoda > Insecta > Coleoptera > Lampyridae > Abscondita > Abscondita cerata. The sequence goes on along the minus strand of JALBCR010003272.1, from coordinate 112,509 downwards.
TGTCTTCTTCCACAAGGAGACTTGGTCAATTTTATTCTGTCTATGCCAAGAATATGTACGGTATTTTAAATTTCAGAGGAGGACCTACTCTTTATTAATATTAATTTAAATTAATTTCACTAATAATTTACTTTACATTTAACTTTCAAGACAAAATGGGAAAAGATGCAAAAATAATTTTTTTTTGAGCAAATAATATATATCATAGATTATGTTTGTGTGTGTATATAAAAAAATTCGACGTTAGAACTTATAGCCGATATTAGTTATACTAGAAAGTATCTTTTCTGCTTTCCATAAATTTCAAATGTGCGAAAGAAAAGTGCAGTAATCATCGATTTATCTTCCAACACTTTTGAAACTTCTTGAAATATTGCATATCTAAATATAACTTCATGTAATCGTTACGATAACTTCGTATAAGCGAAATATTCCTATCATTTGTGAAAATTAATTTAAACATGTAAATTGTAAACGAATGAAATTTTTATCAACCGGAAACTCCTCTACGACAACGTAAGTGCATCTTTTTGGTTTAAACTTTTAAGTGAAATTATGACAAACACACCAACAGATTTTAGAAATTTCTTCTCATTATAATCTACTTTTTAAATTTTTTAATTTCTTCTTTATTTTTGCAACAGTTTGCAAATTGTTATACTTACGAGTCATTTTAGGCGAGCATTTTTACATAAAGTAAATGCATCTTTTTTAGTTTAAACTTTTATAGAAACTTATGTCGATGATATCAATCGATTTAGAACTTTCTAGTTTACTTTTTACATTTTTAATTTTTTTTCATTTAGAAATTATAATGTAAAACTTTACGGGATGGGATCATTCACGATTGCCCCAACAACTTTAATTCTACTTTAAAGATAAAACAAAAACTAAGAAACTGTAGTAGCATTAGAAGTAGATGGGATTACAGAAAAGGCAAAGAAAGGTCAGAAACAAAAACAGAAAAAGATTAAAAGATTAATGACTAGCAGAGAAACTGAACCCAATGTAACTATTAAAAAATTAATACAAATGATACAGAAGCATATAAAATTTAAAACAAAAGAAAAAGCGTACATAAGGAGTTAGTAACTATACTAATAGACCGGAGATAGCAAGAAAAATTAGTCAGTAATATTTCTTGCACGAAAATGCAAGTATGGCGATCGTCAGGTGTCATTTTTCCCTTGAACATGTCAAAAAATATATTAACACTGGTAGAGCTATTTTATCCTTCTTTTAGGAGATATCATAAAAAATATATGTTTTGGGGAACAGTGATACTTATATTTCATTAATCAGGAGATAACTAAGATACGGAAACGCAATATGCCATATCAGTACGGCGACGCCAATTGTCTACCATACGTTAATAAAGTGACAAGTATGGTGGACATTTGCTGTAGCCGTATCGATATAACATATAACGTTTCCGTATCTTTGCTTTCCCAGAGCCTTGATATGGGGTAAACCGTCCGACAATTTTCTTGCTGGCTCACGCTATAATGGAAATCCTTGGTATGGCGAATATGGTTAACAAAGATGATGTTAAAGAAAAAATAGGAAAATTTTTTTAGATGACACTGTGCACAAACCCAACAAAAAGTTAGAACCAGAAGAAGTAAATAAAGAGATAACGGAAAAATAATGGAAATGCACGAGATACAGGGACAAGGGAATGTTTAATTTGATAAGGTACCTAAACCTAAACTAACATATAGACGAAATATATTTCCAGATATTTGAGAGTACAAGAAACCGAGTGTGGACTAAAGAAAATGACAGCAAAACAGTAATGAACCAATAGGCAAACAGTAGGAGGGTTTTTCGTAGAAGAGTTACAAGAAGATGGGAGAAAACTATCATGTGATACAAAAGATATTCTGAACTTTTCAAAAATCTAAGAAACAAAAGTGAAGGCGGTGAACTGTCTTAAATGGAGCAGACATACTTTACAAGTGAAAAAGGACTTAGAGAATATAATGCAACAAAGGAGCAATATAACAGGGCCATTTTGCCTTCCTAAGCAAAAAGCATCTTAACTGATCTTTTTGCCTGCATTTTTATATTCTTTTGTCATACCCACAACTTTCTAAGAAACAACAACGTATTTCGCAGCTGAAATAGTTAGTGTAGTAATTTATAACATTAAAAATTCTGTAAATTGTAAAATGTTAAAAAGGCAAAATGACAGAAAAACAGGATATGACCTTTTGCTGGGGACGGTACCAGGAGAAAAGCATGAACACGATCCATGGGAACTAGGTTATATAATATCAGGGAAGGCTCTACTTTTACAAACTAACACCACTCTTAATGTCAACGAAGAGAGGATTATTCTAGAAAATCTACTTCCAAGAAGAAACAATGTTCCATCCTAACAATGTGAACCACTTAACTGATGTTTCAACAATATAGTTTGGACTACAAAACACGACTTCTTCTTATAGAACATTAACGCTTTTTTTACTACTCTGAAAAAATGTATACTTAACTTCATTTTCCTTTTTGTTGGGTTGTGTTTGCTTCTTTCTCTTATGACTCTTTTTCATAGTGCCAATTATAAAACAAGGTTATCATAAAATAAGGGATATATTATATATTTTAACGAGTTAACCTACTGAAAAAGAAATAAAATCACCAACCATTCTTCCAAATTCTATTCGACGTTGTTCGACATATCTGGTTTCCACCAATTTGCTCCCTAATACTGCCTTTTAAATCTTCCAGCGTTGTTGGCCGTGTTCTAAACACCAAAATTTCAATTGGTAAATAAGTACTCCTAATCCTTAATTTTAATTGTCTACTATGGGTTTCGAAAGACTGATCCTTTATTCTCAAGTACAGTTAACATTCAGCAAATATGAACAAAATCTTAATTAATTTATACTTGACGATCTATTTACATAACACTATTAATTTTGTTGGTATTCTGGTTTCATATGAGATTTAAGAAGTACATTCTTCATTTGATTTACAAAACAGAAATAACACTATTGGTCACCTTTGCATTTCAAATATCTAAAATTTAGAAGACCATGTGCTCATATTAGTAACAATGCAGTATAAAAGGAATATTCCTGGCATAGCAGGTTAAAGTATTTTCTTATTCTTAACAAAGAAATGAAATCACTTGACTTGATTAGAAAAACTAAGAAAACAAGTGAAATATGTGTCTTAACGACATCTCGTGTATAAAGAACACGTAAATAATAGTATAACGAAAGACCATGGTATAAATAAGAAATGCCAACAGTTCACTGTTCAGGAAATTGATTGTTACTCGCAATATCATCGTCGAAAAAATAACTTCAAGTGCTCAAAATAAGAGCGAAATGTATACATCAGGTGTTCTATAGTGCGTGTATGCTACTTTACATGAAATACTTGGTTTTTAAATCAGGACGATTGTTTTGCATTTGAATTTATCACTTCGATGACGATATTGCGAATAACAGTCAATTGCCTGTTACAGTGAACTGGTGGTATTTCTTAGTTAAGAAAACAAGATCCACTTTCATACCATCACTTACTCCTATTAACAATGAGTCTTTAAATTTTCCAGCTAATAAAATACAAAATTTATGGGATCTGATTCCATGGATTAACGAAATTATTAAAGTATACTACGCTCAATTTCTGGACACCTTAACACTGTCACAGTGAGAAGAAGATGAAACGAAGAAAAAGGTTAGTAAGTTTCATTATTAGGTAATTATGCTCGTTTCACTTAAAGAATAGTATCTGTTTCTAGTTCAATCTATTGTTATTACTTAAAACATAATAACGTATCTATTTCAGTTATGGAAGTGATGATAAAATAAATTCTCTAAAGCGTTGTAGTATTTTTGTGTGCATTGCTTAAATTTAATAAACTCGGATACTTTGAACATTACAAAAAGGCCAAAGTTAAATTAAAAGTGAAATTAGAGCTACAGTATTCCCTTTGTAATCCGATATCCCAGCTCTCCGGCGCTCCCAGTAGTCCGGTGTTTTGTATTCAAGTATGAGCTCAACACTTGATTTGACTTTAGGTCGGTAGCCCCACTCACTCACTCCATCAGTCTTAGTCCCGATCGAGCTGCATTTAGTGCTCAATCTGTAGTGTTGTGTTGAAAATGGCATCCGTGCAGAAAAAACGTAAACATAAAACTATATCCTTGTTAGATAAAAATGAAATCCTAAAACGGATTGAAAAGGCCGAAACGTTAACTAGTGTTGCTAATGAATATGATGTTGGTCGAGTTACAATTCATGCTATAAGAAAAACAGTGATAAAATAAAATCGTTTTTAAGACGAATGAGAATTTAAAAAGTAAAGAACAGACATAAAAACTGGTGAAAATCTTAAAGTTGACGATAACCTCTTTTACAAGAACATAGTAAGCATTCACCAGTTTCTGGTGAAAACCTTAAAGGAAAGGCTAGGGATTTTTACCGTAATATAACAAAAAGGATGATTTCAAGCCAGCGAGGGATGGTTGCAGAAATTTAAACAACGTTTTTATTTGACGAAAGCGCTGTTGAGTCATATAAAGAAATGTTCAAACAGGTTATCCAAGAAATGGATTTAACTCCTGACCAAGTTTATGACAAAAGTGGTTCATTTTGGCAGTTATTACCATAAAACAACATTTGTGCATCGTGAAGAAGCTAGTACTCCTGGAAGAAAATTGGCCAAGGGATGGGTCACTTTCATGCCTTGTTCAAATACAAGTGGTGTACATAAGATGACAATGCTAGTCATAGGTAAGGCGAAGAGTCCTAGGGCAATTAAAAATGTGCTGTAATGAACTGTTTAAACTGTTAAAGTGACAAGGTTCCTAAAAGAACGGAAACTAGTACCACAAAAAGCTTTGCTTATCTTTGACAACTGCCCTGGCCACCCCGATGAAGATGAGTTGAATTCAGCCGTGTAAAGTTCTTACCACCGAATGTGACCCCTCTCTTACAACCAATGGACCAGAACATTATCCAGACGATTAAAATTAAATCAAAAAGATTTTACAATGTCTTGCAGTTTTTGGTGTTTCTGTTTGTTAAATAGACGCTCCAGTTTAAAAGTGTTTCATTCCTTTGAACAAACTAAAAGATACAAACTACAAACAAGAGTAAAGAAACACTACCATTGAGGAAAGTACGAACACACGTAATCAATGGTCACGACGTCATTAAAAAATCACACATAAATTAGTGGGAATAAAACACTGAAATTTTACATCATTACTGAGCGCAACCAAAACACCACCCCCCAGACTACGACCAGTGGCCGATGAAAAACAATCATAGCAAAAACCATAGAACCATCATTGGAATATTTCATAATCATAAATTGAGTCAGTAAGCCATGTTTCCAAGATTGCATAGATGTGAAAATCATTCGAATAAACAGAGTTCAGAAAGGCAGTAGTCTTAGTTCTAAGACCCCTTACATTCTGGTAGAAGATCTTAATATTCGAAGCATGCTCAATAGGATCGAGGTTTGGGAATTGAACTGGCCATGGCAAAATCTCAATTCTTCATTTCTTCTTCATTTAGTCAATTAATACGCCACGTTTGGACACGTATTGTCATGCATAACAGTTAAATTTCGGCCCAACGCTTCTGCAAGTGGTTGAAAACAGGTTCAAAAGTATTTTAGATATATTGCTCAACTCAGATTGATCTAGAAGTACGAGATTAGTATTCCTACCCAGCATAATTCCCGCCCATATTATTACAGTACCACCTCTGTATCTGTGCAGTTCTTGGGCTTGCTGTAGTCTTAATGCATTACCAGGTTTGCGCCAGACTATTAATCTGCGAGTATCTGGTCTTAATCCCAATCGCGACTCGTCAGAAAAAGTATAACCGACCATTGTTCTTGAGTCCAGTTTAAGTGTTCTTCAAATTATTAACAGTAGATTTGCAACACCCGTTCTTACAAACACATACAGTGTTTATAAATTAAACCAATAATTACTCCATCTCCGATTTTACAGGTAATGCCACAACTTGCATAATGTGTAAGTGGGGTCAATGAAATGGGTTCTGGTATTTGGAAATGGTCCACAAGCTTAAAAGAAGCAGTGTCTGAGATTACTGTATCGTATGGTGTACCTCTGGAGCATCAAACCTTCAAATCATGGTGAATCAGGGCTAGCATGTTTATTTTTTGCAATTGCCACTTCTACACACTCTGATTTCATACATTCCCACATTGGAACAACTAAAGCATGTTTTACAGTACCCAAAGCTATTCGCAAATATTTATTTAGTTTTTTCAATTTTAGTTATTATTTATTATTATTATTTTGTTCAACATACCGCAGAATGCCCTTCCCGGCCAAACGAGATCTTCGTGAGAATTTAGGTCCGTTCCTTCACGATTTATTAACTTAACAATTTAAAAAAAACACTGTTTTATCACAATTTAAAGCACTCACTTACCAATTACGAGGATATATTGAAAAATTCTTAGCCTACTATAGAACCAAACAAAATTTCAATGTCAAAATATTTTATTACTCAACATATTCTCTTCTTAATTGGATACATTTATTACAGCGAACCTGCAACGTCTCTAGACCTTTCAAAAAAATGTTTCTTTTGCTCTGCAAACCAGACCTCCACAGCTTCTATTACCTCCTTGTTGGAAGAAAATGTACGACCTTTTAACTTTTTTCAGTTGAGGAAAGAGGTGATAGTCGGACGGAGCCAAATCGGTTGAATAAGGGGGTGTTCTAGTAATTCAAACCCTAAATCACGAATTTTTTGCATGGCAACATGAGATTTGTGTGCAGGGGCGTTGTCCTGCAAAAACAAAACACCTTTGGATAGCTTTCCGCGTCTTTTCTCTTTAATATTTTCCCGTAGAGTGGTCAGTAATGTCGAATAGTAATCTCCAGTTATTGTTCTACCCTTATCCAAAAAATCAATCATGATTACTCCATGGCAATCCCAAATAACTGAATCAAGAACTTTTCCAGCAGATTTTGGACACGAAACTTCTTAGGTCTTGGAGAACCAGAGTGTCGCCATTCCATCGATTGTTGCTTTGTTTCTGGATCGTAGAAATGTACCCAAGTCTCATCCATAGTAACAATTCGGTTTAAAAGTCTACATCGTTTTCAAATCGAGCACAGATCGAACGCGATGCTTCTACCCTTGCACGCTTTTGGTCAACATTCAAACATTTGGGGATCCATTTTGCAGCAATTTTTCTCATGTCCAAATTGACGTGAACCATATGATGAACGCGTTCGTATGAAATATTCAGTGCTTCAGATATCCGTTTTAGCCCAATTCGACGGTCTGATAAAATCATGTCATGAACTGCATCGATATTTTCGGGGACTGACACAGAAACTGGCCTTCCCGATCGGTCATCATCTTCAATGGAAAATTTACCTCTTTTGAAGCTTGCATTCCAATTTTGACGGTCGCATACGAAGGACATTGATCACCAAGGGTATTAAGCATATCTTCGTAAATCTGCTTACCTCTTAACCCTTTTAAATACAGGTACTTGATGATAGCTCGATACTCCAATTTTCGATTTTCACAATTTCGGTGGACATCTTTTTCATTTAATTTATTGCGTGACTCTGGTTTACTTTTTTGACGTCAAACTTTACACTGACACTTCTAATAAGTTATTGTTCGTTGCTATGGTAACGCAATATTTTGTTTATGCAAGGAACTGGTCTAGGCTAACTAGATATCAATACATCCTCGTATTATCAATTGTATTGAAGTAAAATCAACAAATAGAAAAACGGTAATAAAAAATAATATAGAGATAATACACGTACCTAAATTCAAGTATATCAATTATAAAACAAAGGTGCTATTAATGAAGTGCTAATCTAAAACAGGGAGAAAGTGTTATGGTTTCAACCAATGATTTCATGGGGCAAAACGGAATGTAGTTTTGATGTTCGGAGAAAATCACCTAAAATTACAGGCACAAGTGCCATCTGTTGACGACATTTTTATTACTATTTACATTACTATTATGGGCAATAATAAACGTTCATTTGTTGCATTTTATTTTTAGAATATTCTCAAAAGACCTAAGTCACCTAGACAACAATATCACAAACATATTACAAGCTCCAACAAATTGAGCCACTGGTTTTGATTCAATTACAATAAGAAATTTTTGTCACTCACAAACGTCCACTATTTGTTTATTTTTTAAACAAATTGCGAACTTTTACGCGCTTAATTATTAACAGTCATGTTAATAAAAGATTGATTTATACTCGGCATAAATTTGAAGTTAAACCATTACGTTATACGCGATTTTAACTAACGTTACGCCTTTAGTAAAATAACATGTAAGTTTCCCTTAAGACAAATGTTCAATCAGTAACATATTTAAAAGTGTTCTACCAATATTAATTGAATTTTCTTTTCCCAACATATATTTTTAAATTTATTGATGGAAATAATTTTCAAATTGTGCACGCACGACATAAATATACCCTAATAAGTAACGTTGTGCAAAAGCAACAAAAAAATAAGGAGGACGCTATAATTTCTATTGACAAAACATTCTATTCTCAATTAGTAACTCTTAACTACGTTTAGAGTTATTGTGTCCGGTTGTTAATAGTTATTTCAAATTGCACGCGACTTGTGGATAAATTTATGCAAGGGGACAGAAATTACAAAGCTCTCATTGGCACATACAATTTTTGAACGCGCGACAGGAAGTAAAGTCACGTGTCGGCGGTCTTCAAATTTTGAGAACAATTACTCCATTATTAGTCTTACAGCGAACTTCACACCCTTACTGTTAACTCATGACTGGCAACATTGACTTTAGTCATTTATCACATTGCAATCAATAAATTAGGTAACAAATGCGTCCTGTCTTTACAATTGAAACCGCAGATAAACTCTCTCAATACATGCTACCGTGAATCGACACTTTAGGTAATTAAATTGAACATAAATTATTTACCCTCTCAAACTTTCTTTTAATGTTATTTGTAACGGCGCTTCTAGAAATAAATGTTTTTTAGGTAGGATTACATTTTCCAAAGTGCCACTAACAACTTTATTAGAACTTTATTGAGGATTATTAAAGCTTTATGTTACAACTACGCTGTACCACGTAGAAAGTTTAAAATTCTTCAAAACTTAGTCAACTTTGTGATTAATTAAAATTAATCCCAGTTTACGTTAGCGGCGAATTTATTTGGCAGACACACAAATGTTTTCTGAATGTCGACTATTGCATTCAAACCATCATACAAATGTAAAAGCGGAACATTCACACATGCTTAACTAAACCTACTAATCAAATGAATGAATTGCAATATTGAAGTTCAAATATGTTAAGAGGGGAATACAGACAGATGACACTCGAAACTGTTGGATCTTCCTTTGTTATGGAAATTTCATTACTTATATCCCGTACAATTTTTGTTGTATATTAAATTGTACGCTGGTGTTTGCTTTTATTGGCAATATCTTAATCAATTTTTAATTTCATTAATTAAATGAAATAATGAAAATTTACAAATAAATTATATAGGTACTGTTTTAGTAATTTTAAAGTCTGAAACATGTTTACTTTTATTTATAATAAAATTATAAACGTACATTTAATATTTTTTTTTACAAAGAAATTAGAAGGATGTACAAGTTATATAGTACAAGCGGTACAGTTTCACATACCGCAAATGATGATAACAAGGTCCCAATTGGCACACTTATAGTTTAGATGATTCTACTCGATTTGACCCGCAGTTCAAAAAATAAAATCTTCGGAAGGACTGAGATTTGTCGCAGGAAGATGAAATAGGGTGCAAATGAAAGATTAGAACATCCTCTGTAACATATTTGAAAACATGTGTGTTAATATTCTGCATAGATTTTAACTGGATGCCGATAAATGAAATAAAAGCCAAAATTTACCTATTTTTCAAGAGTTTTTAGACTACAAGGAGCCGGAAAATATCAAAAGTTCATTAAAAGGATTTGTAAAGAATTATTTTATCTTTCCAAAAAGCTTAATAAGGTTAAGATATCTGGAGGAATTGCGGAAAAAAATTGAATATAGCGTGGTAAAAGTAATGACGTAACTTTTATTCAAAAACATGGATTTTTAAAGCACGTAATGTAATAAATTAGAACTTTTTATCGAAATTTCTATTTATTCTTATATGATGATAACTATCCTTTAACCCTTATTCGGGCAAGGGGCCTAGTAGGCCCGACGACGGAATCAAACTTTAATATTTATATTAATAAATATAATTTGACTTAATGCATTCCAGAATTCTTTCAAAACAGTATTTGCTATTTACTTATGAAAAATTTTGGATTATATTTTGTGTATATTAATCTTATCAGGCAAATCCTTCTAAATACTCATTACTGGGTAAGCGGGCTTAGTAAGCCCTAAATTGTTTATCGAAAAATAATTGCTTTTGAGGATTATCTAATGAGCATCTACGTAATTACAGTGTCTTTATATATAGCTAATTAGTGAAAAATTTTGGTTTTACAATAAAAGAAAACTCTCCCTGTATTTATGAAAAGATAATAGTACAAGTATAAATATTCATGCCAATACTTCTTTGAAGTTTAGTTCGTATGCAATTGTGAATGTGATTGTGCCGCATAAGAATGAATCGAAAGTTAACTCACGCAGAACTGGCAAAAATAGCCCAAAATCCATGGAAGGAAGATGACGACGACATAGAATATGTAATTGATTCATCAAGTGACGAGGAAGAAGAAAATCATGTTTCATCTGCTAGTGAAGCTGAAGACATTCAAGAACTAGATGAAGGCAAAAGATGCATAATTTACATGTTGTTACTACATCGAAATACAGTTCTAAAGATGGCACAGAATGAAGCAGCCAACCTGCTCCTACAGGTCGATCTCGTTCGTGTAACATAATCAAATCAAAGTTGCATAAAGCGATAATACCGCAGGGAAAAATTATTGACGAACCAATTGACGCTTTTGTTTATTTTTAGACGACGATATAGTCTCTGAAATTGTTTTACGTACAAACAATGAAGCCAAATCGATGTTGAAAGATATTATTTGGAAGCCATGTGACAACATCGAAATTCGCGCTTTTTCGGTTTGTTACTGAGCGCTGGCCATCTGAGCGCAAATGAAACCAGCTATGATGTGCTGTGGAGTGCTTTATACGGGCCACCAATTTTTCGAGGAACTATGGGATTGAAAAGATTTAAAATTTATTACGATTTATACGTTTTGATAACAAAGAAACCCGTAAACCACGGAGAAAAAAGATAAACTTGCACCTATAAGGGAAATTTGGGAAATGGTCAATAACAATTTCAAAAGCATTACTTACCAGGAGATAATATAACAGTGGATGAACAGGTTGTACCTTTTCGAGGAAGATGTCCATTCCGTCAATATATACCATCAAAACCTGATAAATATGGTTTGAAGATCTGGTGGGCATGCGATTCCCAAACGTACTATCCTCTAAATGGGATTCCTACATCGGAAAAGAAGGCAATCAAGTTGCGAAAGGCCTCGCAAGTAGTGTAGTTGAACAACTAGTAGAACCGTTTTATAATTCAAACAGAAACGTGACATTTGACAATTATTTCACAGATTATATGTTAGCAAAACGCTTATTGAAAAATGGACTAACATGCGTAGGAACTGTGAAAAAAACAAACGCTTTATACCGCAAGAATTTTTGCCTAGCAAGAAACGGAATGAAGAAAGTTCAATTTTGGGTTCACATCACATGCATCTTTGGTATCGTATGTACCCAAAAGAACAAAAGTGTGATAATCTTGTCAACTATGCATCACAATCAAGGAGACAATAGCGACTATAAGAACAAACCAGAAATGGTAATGTATTATAACCACACTAAGTGTGGTGTGGATACATTAGACCAAATGGTTCATAAATACATGAGTAAACGTAAAACAAATCGTTGGCCATTTACATTTTTTATGAATCTTTTAGACGTAAGTGGTGTCGCAGCTTATGTTATCTGGACCAATCTAAAACCAGATTGGAACAAAAATAAACACGAAAAGAGGCGTTTATTTTTGTTGTCTTTATCTGAGAGTTTAGTAGTTCCTCATATTAGAAGAAGACATTCTAGAGGGTTGCAGCTAAGTATCCAGCACTGTATGAATCAGTTTGTAGATGAACCAATTTCTACAAAAAAATTAAAATTAGAAAATAAAGAAAATATTAGAAGAAGATGCTATTTGTGTCCTAAAGTTAGGGATCGTAAACAAAAACAATCGTGTAGCGAATGTAAACAAAATATTTGTAACGAACATTCGAAATTATTGTGTAATAATTGTTGTAAATAATTCTTAATTTAATTGTTGTAATGTCTGTTTGTATTAAATAATTTAAAAACATTTGATTATATATACATATATACATAAACCTCACCTCCCAAGCACATACAAATAGAACGGGCCTAGCAGGCCCGTGCTGCCCGGTAACGTCAGGATATTATGTTGCCCGGATAAGGGTTAAGATTTGACTAAAACAAGGAATCTCTTATATAATTCAAAATCTCAATATGAAACTTACTTATTCTTACCCTCCATTCTGGCAATTTGCTTGACAAATCGTACATAATAGCGTGTAGCATACTCCAGAGCTTTTACAGTAACAACTGGTCGTTTTGCAATGTTTCTTACAAGAACACTTAACCAGGTCCCGGCATGATTCCCATATTTCCGGTATAGATACCCATTTCGGAACCAAAGTATTATTGGAAAGCACTAAACCTCAATCTTCAGGTGAAGCAACTGTTGAAACAAGTTTGTCTGACTGGCCCTAGATATGTTCTTTTAGGGTAGATGCTGTTGGTGGAATATTTTCTACGGCCCTTCCTTTTGCTGTAAACAAATATTTTCTTGCTTCGTTCACCGTGGTATAAACACGATGCAAATCATGCAACATGACAATAAACTGTTCTAAAATTTTAAGTGACTTTTTGGACATGGTTTCCGTTGGTTTACCAGAAACGCTGCTGTGACATCATTGAAAGCTTTCGAAACACGCCAAGCAGATTTTTTTTTTCTTAGAAAATGAATATAGTGTGTAGCATCCAGTAAATGCGTGAAATCCGCACATCCGTGTGGTACAGCATCCTTACGTGCAGAATAATACGACATTCGGCCTCCTCTAAATATTCCGGTACAATTTCTCCAACAATTGCAGAGGATTCAGCAACAGACGCTGTAAATAATTCATCTACATTTGTAACTATTTGCCTAGTTAAATCCCTTGTCACGCGATTTCCTAACAATTTGAAGAGATCTTGCTTATTACTCTTGTTTCTCAAAACTGGCTCCAATTTTTTGATAAAGGAGCTTGTAAAAGAACCTGTCGGCGAACTCTAGATCCTCTGTTATCTCTGGTGGCTTGCTTTATTCTTTGAGATGTATAAATATCCCACGATATCTATTCTCCTAACGGCCAAACTGCTTGTTTATCCTGCACGTGTTTCTCAAACTCGGAACAATATTCTGCAAAGTTCTTTGATGTTCTTTTCTTGGAGGCCAAAAGTGAACCACAGCCGCACCGTCGTATATAATACCAACGCACTTTTCTACATACATATATAATTTTAATAAATACTTTTAATTCCTTTAATTTTAGTCAAGGCATGCTTCTTTTGAACCGTATTAAGTATATCGTACTTTATAAAAATGCGTGCTTTAAAATTGTTGATTTTGCATAATTTATTATGTTAGTTATGCCACTCTTATATTTGTTTTTTTTTCGTAACGATATAATTCGGAAAGATATAATAATTTTCTAGAAATCATCTTAATGAAGTTTTGAGATTTTCCGGCTACTTGTAGTCTAAAAATTGGAAAATCCTTTAAAAATAGTCTAATTTTGGCTGTTTATTTCATATATCGGCTTCCAGTTAAAAATCTATGCAGAATATCAACACACATTTTCTGACATATATTAAAGTGGGTGCTTTCATTTGCACCCCAGTTCATCTTCCTATGCCAAATAGTTTTAAAGTTATAGTTGCGGGAAAGAAATGACCCGAGCGCCATCTTTGTGACGTCATATCTCGGTTCCTCCCGAAGATATTTTTTGGAACTGCAGGTCAAATCGCGTGGAATGATCTAAACTATAAGTGTGCCAAGTGGGACCTTCTTATCATCATTTGCGGTATTGTGACATTATTTGTCGCGACCGCCTGTACTAATAGTGAACAATACATTGAGAAATTATTTACAAAGTGCGCATACTGTTTACAAGTTTGGAATGCAGTCACAAAACAGAAACGTCTTTCGTAACTGGATTGTCTCAATCGCAGCTGCAGAGTTTTTGTCAATTATAACGAGGAAGATTTTAGGACAGAAAATTGTCCGAAAACATTTTGTTATTAGTTAAACTGTAAATTCTATTAATGGACGAATCACAAATATGTTGTGGTGGCGATATTTAACACAGAAATTGTCTTCGAATTATTTTTATAATTTCACGTAACTAACGTAACATCACGTCGGATGCTCTCAGGTCGTTTGGCAATAATTATCGGTTCAGTTTAAGTTGTAAAGATGTTGATGAAGATCCTTTGTCAACATTTGCTGTATTTGATAGTAATAATGTCCCCGCCAGTGGGCCAGGGGACCACTGTCGTATCAAATCCCCTTACCTTGATACTACCGTCATTAAAGCAAGGCTCTATCAAGGTGAACGATTTACACCCTGTATAGCTGGTAGTAGCTTAAAAAAACGTAATTTACGCAAAAAGTAATGCCTCGGATGCATTAAAGGGTAGGGCTACCTAGTGATATGTAGTATGCGGATTACCAGCCCATTATTGACGACTATGTAGCAATAAAACGGACAAATCCAAAGGTGCACCCGCTCCCTCATATCCGGGTAAAGAGTCTTTCTAAAAACTCTAATGCGAATCCAGAAAAGCGTGATCTGCCATGGTTCTGGATCGTATCTGAGGAAAAATGGGATTTCTTTAAAGAAAGCCCGTTTGTGTTACTCAAACAAATTTTTTGATATGTAAATGAACCTAAAATGATTTAGGAGGACTCTTAACAGAAACAGTCTGTGCTTCACGAGCAAACCTGTTGGAAGTTGCTGTGAATGTTAAACCACATATAAAGCTTAATCAAAGCAGAGGTGTGGTGACATATAGGGACCTCTTAAATTGTTCGATCGAGGAAATAGTGGAAGGAATGAAAGGTCAAGGCGTAATAGAAGCACACAGAATTAAAAACACGAAAGAACGGTATCTTAGAAGATACGGCGAGTCTAATACTTACCTTTAACAAAACGGCGGTCCCGCTGAAGATAAAGGCTGGATTTCACTCGATACCTGTCTGCCTATACATCTCCGAACATGTTCGGTGTTTTAAATATCAAGGTTTTAGACACACGACTATACGTTGTAACAACGACGCCAAGTGTTACTGTGGAAAAGCACCACATGAAGGCACGCCTTGTCAAAAACCTATGACTTGTGTCAAGACATGGCCAAGAGTACTCCAACGATTAGATTGGGGCAATGCCACTACCGAGTGTAATACCTTGTCATGCACCTAGTCCAACCGCAAACTCTTTGATGCCAGACATCACCTAATAGCCGTTTTTCTCGATATAAAGAAGGCTTATGGTATGACGTAAGATTCGGTGTTTTGGAAAGGAGGAGTTAAGATAGAAGGAGTCTCTGATGATGACTCTTCTCGAGCAATCACCGTCGCATCTGATGCTACTTTCGACAGGCTATAATTCACGATAAGGCGATTAACATAACAACTCTTTAGTTGTATTTTCCATAATGACGTTAAATATTTATTATCAAAATACACGTAGCATAAGGGGTAAAAACAACATAATATTTAATAACTTATTGAATTGTAATGCGGAAATTATCTATTTAACGTAAACGTGGCTATCTCACAGTATATACTCAAAAAATACTTTCCAAATAATTTCACGGTTTTCCGTAAGGATCGTGCATATACATCTACCAGCACTCGTGGAGGCGGAGTGCTTATTGCGGTTTCAAGCTCTTTGTCGAGTGTTCCTCAACCGTCTTGGTCTAGTCTAGAAGAAGCAGTATGGATGTCATGTGTGTTCTGTTTACATACCACAAAAGGATGAAAACGCTATGTATTATTTTACGAACAACTTAAGTTCAATAATCGAAACGCACCCGGATGATTTGTTTTTAATTTGTGGGGATTTCAACCTTCCTGAGATCAACTGGTCTTTCAACAATGATTTAAGCGCTAGTTCTATGGTTTCTGACACCACTTTTAGACTGTTTATCACACTGTAACCTAAACCAATGCAATTTTTTCAAAAATTATTTGCGTAATGATGAAATTAATAGCTTAATTAATTTGCATGATTATCCAGTTCTTTTTGAAGGGGTACAATTAACGATGCAACTAAGACATTTTATAAGTGTTTACATAGTATTATAAATATGTGCGTTCCATTAGTAAATTATAAAAACAACAGTTTTCCTTTTTGGTACTCCGCAGAGACAAAGCGTCTAATAAAACAGAAGAATAAGTGTCACAAGCGATAGAAACGATACAATAATACATTAGATTATTTCTTATTTAGTCGTCTAAGAGGTCGGTCTAAAATTCAATAACTACTGATTATTCTAATTACATTCTAATTACAATTACAGGTTACGGAACAAGGCATTGTTGTTCAGACGATGGTGTACCTTTCAACAGAGGTAAACGCTAAACATTGCGCACGCACCTTATCTATTCTTTTACACATACTGTTTAACAGGTAGCTAAATGATGGTTTATTTCTAAATTGTTGGAAATCCGCGTACATTATCCCCGTTTAGGGGAGTCAGGCGACAAGACACAAGTTTCGAACTATAGGCCTATTTCCATCTTACTAATTTTTGGTAAGCTGTTTGAAAAAATTGTATACAAGCAACTTACTTCTGGTGTACCTCAGGGAAGCGACTTAGGTCCATTACTGTTTTTAATCTACATTAACACTCCATCACACGCGTCGCCGGGCTTTCCCCGTCATTCACGTTGTTATCCATGTAATTTGGTTGGTTTGTATTAGTTGGTGGTGTCACGCCAAGTACTTTCTTAGAATGCCGTATTAAGTTCATTGTAAGAGTGGTCGTTTGACAGCATTATCGGTATTACAGTTTTCTCAATGTGCGGGCTTTCGCCGCGTTGCGTGTGACTCCGTTATTAAAGTTTGCGGGTTTTCGCCGCAACACGTGTGCAGACGTTACAAATTTTGTCAAAATATTTCTAAACAGTACTAGTAGTATATTGCTAAATTCTTCATCTGAAGTATTTTAGTAAGTAAATTTTCACTTTTTGTAAATTTGCATAATACATCACATTTATAGGTATGGCCTGGTATGAGAAAGAACAACAACGTTTATTAGATTTATGGGAATCAGTATCTAAAGAGGAAGTGGATACTATTCGTCTTGCAGATGACAATTCAGATTACAGTGATATTGATGAAGTCGTTACTAACAATTATGTAACAGACAATACAGAATCCGAACAAAGTGCAGAATCTGAAAATGAAGAGATTGAGACAGTTGGTCCAACTTATGTGGGAAGAGACGGAGTTACAGAATGGGCAAAGCATCCTCAAATTAATAATTGGAGTCGAACTAAACAATGTAACATTGTTACAAAACTTCCAGGTCCCATCAAGGAAGCAAAAGGTGTTTCTGATATAAAAGGCGGGTGGCAATTGTTTTTCCTGACAGAATGATTGCAAAATTGTAAACTGTACTAACATAAAAATACGTCTAGTACAACAAAATTACGTTCGTGGTCGTGATGCAAAGGAAACAGATATACAAGAAATAAAAGCCTTCTTTGGGTTGTTGTATTTGTTTGGTGTCCACCATTCAAAACACCAAAATCTGTTGGGAATATGGAAAAGGATGGAACAGGAATAGAAATATTTCGTTTAACAATGGGACTAAATAGGTTTAAGTTTTTACTTCAGATGCTACGTTTTGATGATGTTTCTGATATAAACAGAAAGCAACGAAAGAAAATTGACAAACTGACTTATATTCGTGATATATTTGATGAATTTGTAAATTGTTGCAAAATAACTACAGCGTAAGTTTGTATGTAACAGTAGACGAAATGCTGTTGGCATTTAGAGGGCGCTGCAGTTTTAGGGTTTATATGCCTAATAAGCCGGATAGTTACGGTTTGAAAATGTGGGCTTGCTCAGATGCTAAAACATTTTATACAACAAATTTATAAGTATATGTTGGTATGCAAAACGAAGGTCCATACCGAGTAGATAACAGATCAGGAGAAATTGTAAAAGGATGACAAAACACTTGATAAAAACTGGAAGAAATATTACCTGCGACAATTTCTTTACTTCTATTCCACTTTCTCAAGAACTTTTAATAATGGGACTGACGCTAGTAGGAACACTAAAAAAAATAAAAGGAAATTCCTCCTCTTTTATTGAGAACATAAGAGAAAGACCAATAAAAGTTCCATATTTGGTTTTTCTAAGAACTCTACAATCGTGTCTTATAAACCAAAAGAGCCAAACATGTGCTTCTTTTATCTACTATGCACTTTGACGATTCTGTTGATTCCGAATCAGGTGTAGAATATAAACCCAGCATAATTACATTTTACAACAAAACAAAAATTGGAGTGGATATGAGTGATGCATTGCAAAAAAATATTCAGTGTCGCGAATTTCAAATAGGTGGCCACTTACAATATTTTTCGGCCTTATGAACATTGGAGCTATAAACAGCTATGTCATCTACAAAGCGAATACACTTCAACCACTACCACGGACAGACTATCTGACAAAGTTGGCAAAATCGTTAATGTATGACTATGCAAAGCGAAGAGGGTTAGAAACACATATACATAATGCTATGAAATGCCGATTGCATGAGATTTATGAAATTCCAAAACCTGAAAGACACCAAAGGTTGATAGGAAATGAAGATGTAAGATGTGCGTACTGTCCTCCTAGGAAAAACCGTAAGTCAAAAACTAGGTGTATTCAATGCACTAAATCAATCTGTAGGAGCACACTATTACAACATGTACAAACTGCACGCACCCAGTAAGTGACGGAGAATCATCAAATTAAAATAAAACAGTTTGGTAGTTTAAATGTTTGAATTAGTTTGTATATTTCATTTCTTTGTTCTATAATATGTATTATTATAAAATTTTTGACTCGAATTTGTTAGGTATAAATTTGAATTGCGCGCCATGTAAGTTAAGTTGGCAAGAGTTTTTTAGGGTAAGAGTAATGTATGTAGAGGGTGTAAGAAAAAAAAGTAAAGCGATCCTGATGAATTTTGGTTTAAATTAAAACATCGAAGCTCTTAGGGAGATAACAATTTCAGAAGTGGGATATTACCGGATATGTAATTACCGGATAGTTGCGAGTCTGGATATCCTTAGAGAAGAAAGGAAAAACTACGATTAACCTAAAAACACGTGGTCCGAAAAGTGCCGTTTCACTCAGAATTAACCATGTCCGAATCAGGTAATCAAGGGCCTTCCGAATCATTGAACTTCTCAATCGAAGACCTCATACAAGCTACTGTTCGCGCCGTTATCGCAGAAAGTGCTGGTATCCGTAACAATTCTGTTAGTGCAACGACCTCGGAAGCTAGAGGAAGTGGCCAGTCATTTTGCAATAAAGAAATATCGGAATTACTCCCCACGTTTGATGGGCAAAACGACAAGATTGACGTAATAGCGTTTCTAGAAAGAATTGAGGCTATACAAACCGCATATAATGTAAGCGACTCTGTTATGCATTTGATAATGGCAGGCAAACTAACGGGTGTTGCCAAAATTGGTATCACTCTCGAGTTGAACATATTACAATGAGCTTGGAAACCATTAAATTAGAACTCGAAAACAATTTCACGGCTAGGCCTCAAAAGATAGCGTTGATGAAGAAGTTCGAGTCGAGAAGATGGAAGCGACAGGAACAATTCTCAGATTACTTTCATGACAAAGTAATGCTAGGGAACAGAATGAATATGTCTGAGGAGGATATGATTGGTTACATTATTGATGGAATGGATGATTACTCCTTGCAGAATATAGCAAAAATTAAAGATTTTACTTCGACAAAGGAATTACTGCGTGTTATGAACAGTGTTAGTCATAATGAGAGAGGCAATTTCAAGCACAAGATACATCAACCGCCAGCGACATCAAGTAAGGATCAGGGTGGTTCGACGGCTGTTTTCTATCGAAGTGATAGGAGCACACATGAAGCAGTGCGTTGTTATAACTGCAATGAGAGGGGGCATTTCTCGTCAAGCTGCACAAAACCAAGAAGAGGGGCAAGAAACAGAGATTCACCCAGTTCGGCTTCAGTCCAGGAGGCAGACAGTACATCACACTTGATAGAAACCGGAAACAAGTATCCATCACATTTGCTGCAATTTAAGTTAAGTAAACATGATTTTTGTGTAGATGTAATAGCTATATTTGATACTGGTAGTCCTGTATCATTCATTAAAGAAGTCTGATTCCAGACAATTTTGTTGAAATCATTAGACAAGGGGGTGATAGCTATAATGGAATTAATGGTAGTAAGGTTGAGATATTAGGTAACTTACTTTGTAATGGTAGTGTACAAGGATTAGAGTTACGTTTTGAATTTCTTGTTGTACCAGATCACACGATGAGTCATGATTGTTTAATTGGTAGAGATTGTATAAAAATAATAATTTAAGGGTAGAATTTTCACATGAAACTCTAAAGTTAGAACGAATTAGAGAGGAAGTTGTGTTAAATGACATTTTGAATGTGGAGTATGTTCATGAAAATGAATTCGAATTGAATGTAGGAATAGATGATCAGGATGTTAAAAACACGGTAAAGGAATTGTTTGTTACTTGTTATGAAAACTCGGAAAGGCCGAAGGTACCGGCCACTAATTTAAAAATGAAAATCAATGTCGAACCGAATCATAGTTATTTCTTTTTAGACCGAGACGTATGTCATACAAAGACAAGGAGGATGTAAACAATATTGTAATGGATCTTGAAAAGCGAGGAATAGTGCGAAGAAGTAACTCACCGTATAGTTCACCAGTAGTATTAGTAAGGAAGAAAAATGGAGAACCTCGTATGTGCGTGGACTACAGAGAATTGAATAAAATCACTTTGAGGGACAACTTCCCTATACCTTCGATACAAGATCAGATGGATAAATTACAGGGTAAGAAGTATTTTACAAAACTTGATCTAAAAGACGCGTTTCATCACGTTACTGTGGAAGAAAGCTCAAGACAGTTAACAAGTTTTGTCACGGAAAGAGGACAATTTGAATACAAAAAATGCCATTCGGGTTAAAAATAGTCCGCCTATGTTCATGAGATTTATTTCACATGCCTTTAGGGATTTATTGGATAACAATAAGATCATGATCTATATGGATGATTTGTTGATCGCCACAGAAACCCTAACTGAACACTATGATGTGTTGGAAAATGTATTCAAAACCTTGGTAGCTAATTTGTTGTGTTTGAGACTTGATAAATGTCAATTTTTAAATACGAAGATTGATTATTTAGGGTACGTAGTTACGAAGGATGGAATAAGCCCTAACGCTGAGCACATTAACGCAGTCGTAAATTATCCCCACCGCAGAATAGTAAGCAACTTCACAGCTTTTTGGGATTAATTTCGTATTTTCGCCGATTTATAAACAAATTTTCAGATATTGCAAAACCCTTGTATGATCTTCTGAAACAGAATGGACAGTTTCATTTGAATGAGGAACAGTTGAAATGCTTCAATGATCTCAAACGTAGATTAGCAAGTAAGCCCATTTTAGCTTTGTATTCACCACACGCGGAAACCCAACTGCATTGCGATGCCAGCTCTCATGGATTTGGTTCGGTGTTAGTTCAGAAACAGTCTGATGGTCAGTTTCACCCAATATTCTATTTTAGTAGACGGACAACAGAAGCAGAATCAAAGTATCACAGCTTTGAGTTGGAAACGTTGTCAATAATTTACGCATTAGAAAGGTTCAGAATCTATCTTAGTGGCATAGATTTTAAAATTGTTACAGATTGTAATAGTTTAAAGCAGACGTTAGAAAGGAAAACAGTTAATGCAAGAATATTAAGGTGGTCACTAATACTAAATAATTATTCATTTCAAATAGAACACAGGAAAGGCGATCGAATGAAACACGCTGATGCTTTAAGCAGATGCGTTGAAGTTTATGTGATTGAGGAACGAAGTTTTTCAGAAAATCTATCAGTGCTTCAGGCTTTAGACCCGGTGATATCTGAAATACGACAAAAACTGGAAGTCGAGGAAGATAAGCACTTTGAATTAAGAGCAGGATTAGTTTATAGAAAACATAAAAACCAATTACTATTTTATGTTCCTGAACGGATGAGAAATAATGTTATTGCTCTTAGTCATGATAAAATGGGACATCAAGGAATAGAGAAAACGGAAGAAGTTATTTTACGAAATTACTGGTTTCCAGGTATGAAGCCTATAATTAAAGAATATATAGATAATTGTATTAAATGTATTGTATACTCACCTGCTTATGGTAAACCTGAAGGAGCCCTGCACAGCATAGGAAAAGGTAACTTACCTTTCAATACGATACACATTGACCATTATGGTCCCCTAGAAATCAAAATCGGGTCACAAGTTTATCTTCGAAGTTATCGACGGATTCAGTAAGTTTGTTAGGCTGTATCCATGTAAAACGACAACATCAAAGGAAGTTTTGAAGCATTTAAAATCCTATTGTAGAGCATACAGTAAACCCTCACGAATTATAGCTGATAGAGGAACATGCTATACCTCTGAAGTTTTCCGAGACTATTTAGTTGAAAATCAAATTAAATTAGTTTTAATTAGTACTGGTACACCAAGAGCCAACGGACAAATAGAAAGAATAAACAGAATGTTGACGCCAATGATAAGTAAACTAACGAATGAAAGAGATGATTGGGATGAAGTTATTACTGAGGTGGAGTATGCAATTAACAATACAGTCAATAAGTCAACTGGATTTTCGCCTAGTATGCTTTTGTTCGGCATTAATCAAAAGGGCGACGAGCGCGATTCGTTGGGACAATTGTTAAATGTCGAAGTAGATGTAGAAAGAGACCTAAACAAATTACGGTTAGAAGCTGAAGCCAATGTGAGAGATTCGCAAGGATATAGTAAGCGATATTTCGATAGACGTCATAAACCACCGCACATTTACAAAGTAAATGATTTAGTTATGTTAATTAACAATGATACTACTGCAGGAGTTAACAAGACGCTGTTACCAAAGTATAGAGGGCCATATATTGTAAAGGAAGTCCTACAACACGATAGGTACATTGTAGAAGACATCGAAGGACATGAAGTGACACAGCTACCGTATAAAGGAGTCATCGAAGCAGGAAGAATGAAACCGTGGTTAGATATTACATCGAATACGCACTGTTCCGCTTCGCAAGATCTATAATTAAGTTGTATTAATTTTAAGTATTATTGAATTTTGCGTTTATTTAGTTGTTGTTCTTTAGATTTATCCAGTTTTGTATTGTAGTATTCAGTTTGTTTGTACTTAAACTCTAAATATGATTGAGGTCAATCATTTGTCAGAATGGCCGAACTGTTAGGTATAAATTTGAATTGCGCGCCATGTAAGTTAAGTTGGCAAGAGTTTTTTAGGGTAAGAGTAATGTATGTAGAGGGTGTAAGAAAAAAAGTAAAGCGATCCTGATGAATTTTGGTTTAAATTAAAACATCGAAGCTCTTAGGGAGATAACAAATTATTTTGAGTTAATAAAAATGTTTTGCAAGTACTAATTGAATATATAAATTTTGCCACTTAAAAGCCAAAAACCTTAAGATATTGAAACGTGAGGGTTTCCCCGGCGCGCGTGTGATTTTGCAATATATTTGACGTGTGTGATTGAGTGTTAATAGGGGAATATGTTGAGTAATAAAATATTTTGACATTGAAATTTTGTTTGGTTCTATAGTAGGCTAAGAATTTTTCAACATATCCTCGTATACATTTCTTTCCTATGTTTTAGCCAGAAATCTCTAATAACCAATGAAGTGTTATTTTTAATTGCTTTATAATAGCTTGAAGCGGATATAAATAGTAATTTCAGTGTTTTTGCAAAAATTAGAAAATGGAAGAAAATTCATACCATTTAATAGCAGCTGATAATTGAACAGTACATGCATCTGGATTACTATGAGAAGACCATCTATTGATATGCTCTTGACTACACGTGTATTTTATGTTTAAAACAGCGTCTTTAATGAACTGTTTGATTTCTACGACTAATGACCCACACGTGAAACAATATTTAAACAATGATAACAAACACGTTTTTGCAACTACAATAAATTCAAATAGATTATGTAGTTCATAATTGACTACGTTAATCTCGTTAGTTTCTAATGATGATTCTTTCACATTTTCTTCAGAAGCATTATACTGCATTTCTAATATGTCCTTATCACTTTCACTCGTTTCAATATCAGTTAAATGAACAGATTCATCATCATCATCATTTTCAAATAAACATGAGTACTTCCAGAACGTTTCGATTCCAAGTTCACATTGAATTCCAATATTTTCAGTACTGTTCTGCTTCACAAAGGATCCGGTATCCATGCTTTCAACTTCTTGAGGATGTATCGATATAACACTTTCTGCAGACTGAACTGTAGTTTCAGTGGCCAGTACTAATTTTTTTCTACTATAAGTTGAAGTTCTAACTTTTGCGGTCACCTTTTTTAATTTTTTAACAGTTCTTTTTTGTATCTATTTTCAAAATCTTCTTCCGTGAAATGTACACTGCACACTACGTGGTGATGAAAACACATAGGCCAAGGGTTTATCTCTGTTTTGATTAACACCCGTTGCATTACCCGATGTTGCTCCTAAAGTATACGTAGAATTCGTTGTTTGAACCGTAGTAGTCACATTGTAAAATAATCCAATTTAAAAAATACAAAAATACGTCACGCAAGGGTAGAGAAGAAACAACAAACAATTATATCTTGCTATTAATGGAAGATTCGCCTTTTGCGAAATTTACTTATTTATTTATTCGTATGGTACATTTGAAATATTTTATTGTGATGTAAGTGTTATGTATGGTGCCCCAGAAGATCAGTATAAACCTGTATAGTATGGTGACGAAACCGTGTGCAGTTGTGTATTGGTTTGTCTTGGCAAAGCGTTTGCTTCAAGGTATAGGAAAACCACTAAAACCTAAATATGCCCACCCTTACCCCACTTTAGTATTTATATGTAATAACATTAATTAAGTGTGTAAACATTATAGAAAGTAAATAAGAACATAAAATATAACAGCACAGCTATTGTATGATGACATATAATGGACCGGTTCAAGCGCCAGTCCTGTACACTACACAGGTTTGTACTGATCTTCCAAGGTACCATACATAACACTTACATCACAATACAATAATTAAAAATGTACCATACGAATAAATAAATTAACCTATACCTGGATAGAAATCACCAGAAAGCATAGCCAAGCTTAAGCTAGGATAATAGTATATAAAGAATTTTCATCGTTTAATAGTTTTTTGCCACAAGCTTCTGGACGATAAGCAACACCGATTGCCACACTCCTCCCGTCTATAATATCAACTATATTCACACTTGCTTGATGTTGTTGGAGACATTTATTATTTTTAAATTTGAACTTGTTTTTTTTTTATGTACCGGGTAACCCAATAAGACTGTTCCTCGGCCATATCTCGGGAACCGTTTGTCGTATGACTCTTGTGTAAAAAAATATTAGGTAAATCGGCCATGAAGAATCGTAGGAAAATATTTTCAAGTTTTAAAAATGACCACCAGAGGGCGTAACTGCCATCTTAAATTTTTAAATTGCATTTTCTATAAATTTCGCATAATAAACAAAAAATTTTTTTCACATTTGTAAAGAGAACCAGTTTATCTATCATTTTCGTAAAAACAATAGTTCAGTTATTTCAAAAACAAAGATGGCGGGGGTGTTCAATTGTTTTTGCAATAACCTGTTTCAACTTCTTAACGGTTTGACCGATTTTAACAAATTTGGTATTGTTGAAAAGAGCATTCCTTAAGCAACAAGAATCAACCAAAATATAAGTAATCTAGTTAAATTCTTCTCCGCCAGGAGGCTAGTTTTAACCCCATGACCCAAATTAAAAAAAAATCAAAAAAAATCAAAGGGAATGATATGATATGACTTTTTCTTTATGATAAAGTAGCCAAATAACATCCAAATAGGCCAGTGAAAACCATTTTTCAAAATCTCGTTCCTAACCTCAAATATTGGAAAAATGAGAATAATGGATGTTTGAAGATTGAGGCCCGCGCGGTAAATTTTCTAAAACTATTACAAATTTAGCACAAAATGAATAAGATGTTAAAGAGACAATTGTGAGTCTAAATAGAATTCATTTAGGTATTATTTAAAAAAATATATATCATCAGAACATTCATGTTGCTCCAAAGGGACTAAACGCATTTTGAACTTATTGTCACTTTAATATTACTCTCGTAATTCTAACCTTTAATTTAAAAAGTAAGCCTAAAAACCAAAATAGGTATACTATATCGGAATTCGAATATGTTAGACCATATATTTTGGAACCATTTACAAAGATTTTAGTAGGTATAATATAGTTACTTTACGGAATTCTTTTTTATGAAATAGTCTGTGGTTCTAAAAGAACCGTTTTTTAATAAAACCCATAAAAGAAAAAAAGGGATCTAATGGCGACCCGGGTGTTCAAAATGGCCTCCGTTATTTTGGATGCACATCTGAAGACGCTGATGTGTTGAAAGAACAGCATTCTCAATTTCAGCTCTTGGGATGTTCAAGATGGCATTCCTGATTCTTGCAATCATATCCTCGCGGGAAGTTGGCTTTGTTGCTAAGACTATATCCTTAATTCTTCCCCAGAGATAAAAATCAAGGCAGGTTAAATCGGGAGACCTTGAAATATTTAATAAGTTTTAATATGTGCGCAATTATAAACAGAATCATTCCAAAATGCAACATCCAAAGATTCTTGTGTTAAATACTGAAGCAATTTTACGGCGAATAACATTACAAAAACTTGCCTTGGAGCCCAAGGAAACAGGCTTCCTCTTCCGATCCAACGGTCAGGGAAGGTGGCATCTAAATACTGGCGAACAGCAAAGGCATAATGGGCGGGACAACCATCATGCTGGAAAAACATATTTTGGCGGACGTCCAGCGGAATATCATCCATTAAAATTGGAAGAACATTTTCTAAGAAATGTAGGTATGTTCAACCATTTAATGCTCCGTCCAAAATAAACGGACCAACAACCCGCCCTCCAATTATCCCACACCAAACATTTACACTATATCTCCCTTGATGCTGGACTTCTCCAAACCAGCGCGGATTATTTCGGGCCCAAAAGTGCGCATTATGTAAGTTTAATTGCCCATTACTACCGAAAGTGGCTTCGTCAGTCCACAACACATTTGACAGAAATTGAGGATTTTTTGCTACCATGTTTAATAGCCAGTGGCAAAAATCTATCCTTCGGTCGAAATCCGGAGGAGTAAGGCCTTGGTGTAAGTTGATATGGTAGGGGGGTTTATAATTTGAGTGTAAAATAGATTAAATTTTATAAAAAGAGGCATATCTCTTACATACCTCTGGGTTTGAATAATGCGATGAACCGTACTTTGAGGAATGCCCAAGTCTCGAGAAATTTCTCTAGTACTAATTTGGGGATTGATTTTTATAGATGCCAGGATATTAATAACATTTTGTTCGTTATTTTGCCTATTTCTCCGATTCATGACAGGTCTACGGATGCTACCCGTTGTTAACAGGCGCTGCGCTAAACGCCCAAACACGCGGCGATGGTATCGCGGTCAATTTGGATAGCACAAATAGAAGGTGCGAGCAACGATAATCCCATTTTGAAAACATTCAAAATAGATCGCCAGCATATTAAATGCTTCTTGGTTAGAAATCGACATTTTAAAAAAGATTACAAATTCAAAAAACTGCACTTTCGGAATGTAAACACAACAAAATAATTTACAAAATTACGACTGTCATTTTATAATGCTTACTTTTTAAATTAAAGGTTAGAATTACGAGAGTAATATTAAAGTGACAATAAGTTCAAAATGCGTTTAGTCCCTTTGGAGCAACATGAATGTTCTGATGATATATATTTTTTTAAATAATACCTAAATAAATTCTATTTAGACTCACAATTGTCTCTTTAACATCTTATTCATTTTGTGCTAAATTTTTAATAGTTTTAGAAAATTTATCGCGCGGTCCTCGATCTTCAAACATCCATTATTCTCATTTTCCCAATATTTGAGGTTAGGAACGAGATTTTGAAAAATGGTTTTCACTGGCCTATTTGGATGTTATTTGGCTACTTTATCATAAAGAAAAAGTCGTATCATTCCATTTGATCTTTTGATTTTTTAAAATTTGGGTCATGGTGTCAAAACTAGCCCCTGGCGAGAATTTAACTAAATTAACTATATTGATTCTTTTTGCGTAAGGAATGCTCTTTTCAACGATATTAAATTTGTTAAAATCGGTCAAACCGTTAAGAAGTTAAAGCAGGTTATTGCAAAAACAATTGAACATCCCCCGCCATCTTTGTTTTTGAAATAACTGAACTTTTGTTTTTACGAAATTGATAAATAAACTGGTTCTCTTTACTAATGTAAAAAAAATATTTGTTTATTTTGCGAAATTTATAGAAAATGCAATTTAAAAATTTAAGATGGCAGTTACGCCCTCTGGTGGTCATTTTTAAAACTTGAAAATATTTTCCTGCGATTCTTCATGGCAGATTTACCTAATATTTTTTTACACCAAAGTCATACGACGAACGGTTCCCGAGATGTGGCCGAGGAACGGTCTTATTGGGTCACCCGGTACATTACTACGCCACCACCTTGATGTGAATGATCACTACATATGATATTATAATTGAGATTAAAAAAATATATTTGTAATGAAGTTAGATAACCATATTTCAGATAATCAAAGCTCGTCAAGATCATTGCTTAAGGAACCAGTGATTCATTCAGCTTTCAAATCCTCAATTTTAGTGCATCAGATTGAATAACACTATTCATATCACTTTAATTAAAAATAAAACAGAAAAACGTAATAATGGTTAAACCTAAATTTCACAATCTTGTACCCAAAGATTTCTTCTTCCATGCTTCTGTTGTACCTCTCTTAACGTTATGATGAAGTTTCATGGAATAATATTCTATTTACTGTCTATTGATTGGTGATATTGATGTTGATTATTGATTGGAATATTTATCGTTGATTGTCATTGTTAGTTTGATCTGATTTATACTCATCAAATTCGACTTCTACTTCTTCTTCTTGAATATTTATGAATTGTTTTAATAAAAATGAATCATTTATCTCTTCATTGAATCCTCATCTGTTGTAAAGGTTTGGTTTTTTAAAATGCCGTCTCATCTGTCATTTTTTTTTCAGAAAAATTGAATAACTTGAAACTATCAATTTTTGGTACATAATACCTCCATAAAAATCCGTCACAAATTCAATGTAGAATCTAAAAATATAATAATATATAGAGTGTCTCATTTGAAATATCAAAGTTGTTGCCACATTTCTATATGATAGGCAACGCTGCAACATTGAAAATATTTTAAATCGATAGATCAGGGCTAGCTGTACAAGTCACCAAATTTTCAGAAAAATTCTATGTCTAACTTTCCGTAAACGTCTAACGAACCATCATCGTGACACACCCTGTATACATTCAACTTTCAAGCAAGACTGGCCTTGACAATTGGTACACGCTGGTGAACAAAGTAACCCTATTTTTTTACAGCCACATTTAGCACTGCAACCTTTTTTGCAATTGCAATTTTACTCATGCAATCATTAATTGACAAAAACATTTATAATTAATTCATGCAGTCATACAAAAATTAACGCAATATTTATTCTCAACAACATTAACTATTTACATAAATTCTTGAAATGTTATCTTTTAAAGAAAATTTTATATATTTATCTGTAATGACAGTTACATTTTTACATTAGCTCAACTAACACATAAGTTATTTGTTTGTTTTATGAAATAGTCCATAACGTAATCAATGTTACTTTCTTTTGTGAAGCCCTTGGTCTTTCTCGTTTTTATTTTGATAATGTTGTTTCCTAAAAAACATAACTACAAAAGAACTTTTGTTTTGTAAATATTTAAATTTTTATTATAAACTTATAGCTGTATAACTTTACTAATTATAAAAATTGTTGTACCTTAATAAATAGACGTCCTGATGAAGACAACACAACTAAGTTTCCGAAACGTCGACTAATACAATAAGTTAAAATAAGAGGAGTATTATCTAGAAATCACATAATTGGCAACTTTGTTAAAAAAAATTCTAAAAATAACGGTTTTAGAAATTATAGAGCGATTTGTATCACAGTTTTAGTTAACAGGTTAAAGTTTATCCATGTTTATTTTACGCATATCTAACAGGTAACTTAGATTCCAGTAAATCGCAAATTGTTAAACTAGCAAATTTTAAAATATCTCAAAAACTGTCAGAGTTAGAGGTTAGTACTCTAATACCGACTGAAAAGTAATTAGTTCCAGCTTCCAACAGGCTACAAAAATGCTGGGTGTTCGATTTCAGTTAAGCAACTTATTTAAGTTTTAAGTCGTTAGTGTTATGCGGTAGTATTAAAAACACCCTGTACATCATAACATAATAGTAAATATTGCAAAAAAGATGTCGAAATCTCTTAATGAGTTGGTATAAATAAAAGTTGCTTGTTCGTACTTATCTTGAAGTTAGTTTTTTTTGGAGAGTCCGCAAATCAGGTAAAATCGATTTATCTCCAAACAGAAGTAAGTAGGGTATGTTAAAGAACGTACATCATTTTTTATCGTACAATTTAAAAATATACAGAATTTTCTATTTAAAATAATGCAACTTTGACATTGTACGTGTTTCTGGAGCACCCTGTACAATCCAAAATATTTTTAAAATGTGGTCTCTAATAATTTTGATACATAGGGCGTTTCAAATTCACTACAAATATTAATATTTAATGGCGTATTTTTGAGATGAAAATAAGAGTTTTTTTCTATAAACATGTGGCCTAAAATACACCCACTTCAAGCTACAGCCATCTTAATTTTCTTTAAAAAATCAATTCTTTTAAATTATGACTGTAATTATTTATTAAATTTCTTTAAAATCAACTGCTGATTTGAACGTTCTACTGTTTCTTATCTCTAAAATGACATAACAATAAATATAAATGGGGAGGAAGGGGGGTAGTACATTTAGGGGAAACATTTTATGTTTCGGTTTATAAATTTTAAAAATGAGTACTTCTTCTGTGTGGGCTTTTAAAAATCTTCAGATTTTGGTTTTCAACATACGTATCTACCAAATATTCAACTCTTCTCTAATTTTTGTTGTTTAAAATTTTATTTGACCGGACTATAAATGTAACTGTGGTTTTTAATACAATTTCATTTCACTGTGACATCTGTGATAATTTTTATTTTTGCTGAAATTTTTTTTACCGTTTTTGAGTAACGCATGTATAATTCAATTTCATAAGAAAATTTATTATTTTGAATGTATCAGTTAATAAAATTTTATTTTATTTAATAAAATGATATTTAATTGTATTTTAATTTTAATCAAAGAAGATTATTTTGTAACCGCTTAAGTTTGGAAACTTTTATTTCACTGAAAAAGTTTATGAGAATAATTATAAAGATGGAAAAACCAATAAAATCAGTAAAATAAAGTTTGAAGTTGTACGAATGCTATAAAGCTCTTCCTTTAAAAGTTTTATGAAAAAGTTCTTTGATATATTGTGTTGTAGTGGATATAAATTTCAATTATTTTTCCCCAATTTAAGTATATTGCAAAACAAAATGTATAAATGAAAAAAATAGCTTAATTTGTTCATAGTTAGAAAAACTGTTATTATTATTACTTCTATTATAAAATGAAGTGCTAAAAGAACTTAAATCTCCAAATATTATTAAATTCCCATTTGGGCAGGTCCCAATTCTTTTATTATCTTCTGATTTAACTTCAGAAAATGGTAGTGACGTTTTTGAAATGATATACTTTTTTGTTTCATTTTTTATTTTTAACATAAAGAATTTTCAATTAATTAGGATTTGTATTTTCAATTTTCAATGTAAATTTTTTCGAGCAATTGTTTATTTCTTTTGAAATGCAAATCTATTAGGAACATACAGGTTATGTCGTGACGAGAATCCATTATGGGGAAGTACTCTGGATTCAATTCTGAAAATTTTCAGACTAAGTTTTGACATAAGCTCTATCTGAAAAAAAAATTGACTGTATGTATTATTCCCTACACCTATCATTAGCAGTTCTTCAGTTATTCAAAAAATTGACGTATGAACCACATTTTTCACTTCAATGTGACACGTAGCCTTTCGTGGTAAAACTTTATTCTCCTCTGTATCTAGTAATATTTTGTATGAATCAATACAGGGTGTCGCACCGGGAACACTTAATATTACATTTTTTAATCTATGGGCACACTTTCGTTTGCTATAGTCCATTCTCTTTATTTAAATCGAAATTTAACCAAATATGGAGTTTCCGAAAAAAGTTAAAGATATTTTCGTGAACTTTTGCATCTGTGAAAATTTTACTAAAAAAATTAATATCTCTAAATCTATAACTCCTAGCTACAGGAATGGAATCTAAAATTTGACGTAGAATCCGAAAATACAATAATATTTAAGCTGTTCCATTTAAAATAACGAAGTTGATGTCGACTTTCGGTACAACCGGAATGGTCAGAATACTGAAAATATTTTAGTTGAGTTTGCCGTATTGGTTTAGTAATTCTCCTTTTCCATGAATACCTTTACGTATACGGCTATAATGGCGGTTCCCTGTGATACCCTGTATTGCTAAATATTGCATCATAATATTGTCGTATACTAAAAATCTATACTGCCCTATAATTACATACAAACAAAATATTTTAGAAATATTATATTACGAACCTTCTACGTTTAAATGCATTTAATATTGTTTAGCAAATAACATCTCATCCATTTTAAAAAACTCAAAAGATACTAAATAAATTTTTCTATTGACATCTACATATTGGAACACCCCCTCAAAATCATTAAATTATTATACAAAATTTGGATATACCGGTTTGTTACTTGGTTGACCTAGTGGCATGTTTATTTCTTAAGACCATAAGGGTAATAAAATATTATTGAAATGAAAAGTAAGAGAGGCGTTCTAAGATCACAATTGTCGCAGATACTTTCAAATTAGAAATATTGCCACATTTTTCTTGGTTGAAAATATATGCACGCCTAGATTGTTAGTTGTGCTTCTAAGCAGGAAATGTTGCTTATGTCAGCCGTCTAGGGATTGATCAGCCTTAATGATCGTGGCATTTTCTAATTTAAGTAGCTTGTATACAAAAAAATTCTACTTTTAAAAATCGCCAAACATAAAATAAACTTTAAAACTGAATTGTAAAAAACGTTCGGCTCTCTGCCAGATGATTTTTGGCAGCGTAAACAAACAGTCCCCTTACGTCTTAATCCAACCCGCAAATATACGAACACTGTTTAGAGTAAATAAAACGTATCAGTTTTGTTTTCCAGCAGTCACGTGACTGACATTTTTTTGGTAGCCCTATATGTTTTACTCGTAAATTAAAAAATAAAGTATTGGAAAACAAAAGAACATCGCATTAAAAATTCAGTTGATAAAGGTGTATTTTTGAAAAACAGAGTTGACCTGTCCGAGGGTTTTGCTTAAAAATCGACGGTTTTTTTAAATGAATTTACGAATTACTTTTGACGTGCATTGTATAATGCACCAGGAAATCGGATTTCCAAATATCCAATCGTTTTTAAAACGTCCTAGTATGTCTTGTGTGGGAAGAAAATCTGTTGAAAGTTGAAGAACGTTAGAAACGAAAAGTTTATATTATACGAAAACTAAATCCAAAAGTAGGTAATGCAAAATTAAAGTAGACTAAAGCGCATACAAGCTTCAATTGAAATACTCTAAAAATAATTGTATTATGTTAAATTTGAAGGTTCCAAGAATACGAATTTTCCAAGCAAAATATAAATAAATATAGGTAAGTACTTTATCTTCATTAGGTTTATTACCGAAATGCGATAGCTACCCAAAAACAATATTTTTTGTATAAAATTAACAGCTTTTTAAATCTTTTATTTAATAAACTTAAAAATAACTTATAACCGAAATTATAAAATGTACTAGACAAAGCCAGCATGCTACGCATGCGTTAGGTCTAAAAATAACTTAGCTTCTAAAGAGCAGACAGTCATGAACAATAATTAGCACTTACATTAACATTCATCAGTTGAGTAATCAATATGAATGCAGAGTATGTACTCCATGTGAATTCGTACAAATGAGTCGAGAGGATTCGGGTGTGCGCTCGCAACGAATCGAAAGTAGGTGAGGACGCACAAACGACATAACATATTAATATAGAAGATATGGATGTAGTCCGAATAGAAATTATTTATTAAAAAATATTTAGAAGCGGATTTATTGGCTCGACCGCTTTAACGTAATACAACAAAGTTTATTTAGGTGAAATTGACTGTTTGGTTCGCATAACGCTCGCAGTTACGCGTGTGTGAGTCATCAAGTTCGTGCATACGAAGATTTTTTGGGTGAAATTGAATCCTCTACAGTTAAACCATTCGAAAATTTGCAAAATTACGAATATTTTGATTTTTATTCGTGTTTTTACGTAATATGGTTCCGGAGTTACAAAAATTACAGTATTCGTATAACAATGTAAAATTCCTTAAAAAAATTTTTTAAATGATAAATTTTTAAACATTATGTGATAGGGTCATAAAGGAACGTTTTTTTTAAATAAATTTTTTTATCTGTTATAATTTAGAAATTATGGCCGTTTTAGTTTTCGAATTAAATTTTGTCGGAAACGTTTTTCGCTTATAACTTTGAAAACACGCGAGGTCTAACAAAACTGAAACGGCCTAAAAATTTTATTTCTTTATCCGCGAAATAAGCGAGTTGTGGTCAACTTACGGCTCAATTTGTTTGAAATTTTTTGACTATTTTTAACATTTTTTTAACCTCGAAGACGCCCTCGTACAAAAAAATCTAAATCGAAAATAAAGACACATCTTTCGTAAACTCGAAACTTTTTTCGAAACGAAAATATCTTAAGCCGTTCTAATGTGAGACGAATTTGAAAAAGGTTGATTTTCGTATAGATTTGAAAATGAATCGAGAGTAGGTGTGCGTTCACACTAACAACATAACATATTAATATAAGATTATAACACTGTAGCAAGGAATTCTTTAGGGATTATTTTCTCAGTGTACTTATTTCAACTATACACATAACAAATATCATTTAAATTTACAGAACCTATTTTGTTACTCTCTTGTAGGATTTCTTATGAGCAGTTTTCTAGGATGGCGAGGGTCTATTATTTCTGGTAAAACACATTTAAAACATTTCACGATTCCAAAAGTATCGTCGCGCTTATCGTGTCAACTAAAATTGAACCGACATCTGTCGAATTTTGATTTTTTGTCCAAACCAAGAAATAACATTTTTTACCTACCAGTTATTTGTAGTTGACCTTGTCTCTGATAATAAAATGGATGCTGTTTTTTCGGATCATTTTGCTATCATCATAAAAAGCTAATTTTATTTTTTTGTTTAATATTGCTTCAGCTGGAGTAAAATTTAGTGAATCTTTTGGTCCCAATGGACATTTGATTTCCACTAGTGCATCGTCACCAAATAAGACGTCTGGACTTGCAGCAAAAGTGCCATCCCACTGGTCGACAAAGACACCACATTGCCTAGGTA
Organism: Abscondita cerata; assembly: GCA_030710515.1. Classification (NCBI taxonomy): domain Eukaryota; kingdom Metazoa; phylum Arthropoda; class Insecta; order Coleoptera; family Lampyridae; genus Abscondita; species Abscondita cerata. The sequence goes on along the minus strand of JALBCR010003272.1, from coordinate 76,547 downwards.
GTGGTAATTCTGCAAACATTTTTTGAAATAAAGTTAACGCGTTAGTCTCATTTTCGATTTCCCAACGAGTATATTCATTTCCACAAAATGATTCGTATAAAATACTTTTGATAGTGTTAACACAGGAGATTGTTCTTTTCATTCTGCAAATTTTACAAAATAATGAAGCAGTTAACCTGTTTGCCCTTATTTGCATCCACAAAGGATTACTACTCTGGCCCACACTTGATCTTTCAATTTCAATCCTTTCCCCTTCTGTTTTTTTCATTGATGCAAAAAAGTTCTGTTTTTTTATGTTGAAGTCTTCTTCTGATAGATCGAAAATGGAAATTAGCTTCTTCAGCTTCTGGTCCGTAGTTTTCGATGCCGTTTCGACGGAATGCTGCAATAAATAATAACAAACAATGAAACATATTTATTAAAAATTCATATGCTATATTTACCTAAACAACTTTCTTTTAGCTCTCCATTTTATTTACAACTTTCTCATAAATTTTTGGTAACTCCGCCTGGACTTTTGTCATTACAGAGTGTAATATAATTCATTATTTAGTGTCTTTTAGTGTTATAGAGTTGCGGACGATTGTAGATAGGCATTAATAAAATAGCGTTGAGTTAAAGCAGGTGTGTTTTAATACTGTTCTAATAACAAATAAATATTAACATAAAACCTAATAAAGAGAACATATGACATGGTGTCAGGTGTAAAAATTGATAAGAAAAAAAAACAGTGAAGTAACTTTAAGTGAATAAATTAATTAAGTTCTTGAACAAAATTGTGAAATGGAAACGATGCAAGCGATGACCTTTAGACCACCGCAGCCATTAGTATTTGATAAAAATATTTCGTTAAATTTTGGAAAATTTATGTCAAGTTTCGACATCTTTTTAACAGCTACCGGATTTGTTGAAAAGGACGAAGAAACGAAAATTGCAATATTTTTGAACATTTCGGGTGAAGAAGCACAAAATGTTTTCCAAACGTTTAAATTAACCGCTAAGCAACGCAAGACGTACAAAGAAGTTATTAAATCGTTTGAAAATTACTGTAAACCATTAAAAAACGAAACTTATGAACGTTATAAATTTTTAAATAGAAATCAAATGGAAGGAGAAGACTTTGATCATTATTTAACTGATATTAAAACGTTAGCGAAATCGTGTAATTTCTCATCTTTAGAAGATTCGCTGATACGAGATAAGATAGTGAGTGGCATAAGGGACGTAAAACTTCAAGAAAATTTATTAAGAATACCTGGTTTGACCCTTACTACAGCAGAAAATCATTGCAGAGCGGCAGAAGCTAGTAAACATCAAGAGTTTATCGATAGAAAAAGAAGTTGATGTACTGAAGTTAAACAGAAATGAATTAATTAAGAAGAATTCCAAGTCAAGCGTGAGTACCGCAGAAAATTTTAAAAATAATAATCGAGAACTCGTTTACAATTGTTTAAAATGTGGCAATAGACACTGTAAAATGCAGTGTCCAGCATTCGGTAAATTTTGCAACAATTGTAAAAAGCCTAATCATTTTGTTGTAGGTTGTAAATTTAAAAACAACACTAAAACAAAACGATTTTTCCAAAGTAAAAATAAATTTGTAAATAATTTGAGTCTTGACGAGGAAAATCTTTTGTTGATACTGTGGCACTAAATGAATTTAAATTTAGAAATTGTAATTCGGAAACGTGGACCGTTGCTGTAAGTATAAATAATACGAAAGTTTGTTTTAAACTTGATACTGGTGCAAATTGTAATTGTTTACCATTTAAAATTTACCAAGACTTAAATTTACCTATCAATCTAATTGATGATAACAATAGTAGTTTATCTATATTTACATACGGTAATAATAGATTAAAAATATTTGGGTGTGTAATATTAAAATGCATTGTGCAAGGTATACATTGTAACATTAAATTTGTTGTCCTTGACGTAATCAGCATGCCCATTCTTGGTTTGAACGCGTGCATAAAATTAAATTTAGTAAAAGAATTGACGAAGTGGTGAATGAATTAAATTTTAATAAAAAGTAGAATTTGTTAATAAATACGAATCAATTTTTACTGGTACTGGTAAAATTCCATATGAGTATAAGATTGTTCTTAATAAAAATGCTAAACCAGTAGTAAGTAATTGCAGGAGGGTTCCAGATACAATCAAACTAAAATTAAAAGAAACTCTTAATGATCTAGTTAAAAGAAAAATTATTTCTAAAATTGAAGAACCTACCGAGTGGGTAAATAATATTGTAATAATTGAAAAAGCATCTGGTGCTTTAAGAATCTGTTTAGATCCTGTTCATTTGAACAAATACGTTTGTGTTGATCAATATCCAATACCTACTCTTGAAGAAATAGCGTTAAAATTAAAAGATAAAAATATTTTTTCAGTTTTCGATTTAAAGAAGGTTTTTATCAGGTACCAATTGATTTAGAAAGTAGTAGATATTGTACATTTAGTACACCTTTTGGTAAATATTGCTTTAATAGATTACCATTTGGATTAAATGTTAGCCCTGAGGTATTCCAACGAATAAATGAAAAATATTTGATGATTTGCCTGTTGGCATTTATTTTGATGACATTATTGTTGCAGGTAGTAGTGAACAAGAACATGATAAAATAGTGTTAGAGTTAATAAATAGAGCAAAAAGTATGGAATAAAATTTAATAAAGCCAAGTTACAGTACAAAGTAACAAAAGTCAAATATTTGGGTCAAGTATTTTCTGGTGATGGCGTTCAGCCTGATAGTGAATACACGCAAGCTATTTTGGATTTAAAAGAACCTAAAAATAAAAAGGAGTTGTTAAAAGTATTAGGAATGATTAATTATTTAACTAAGTACTTACCTAATGTTACGGATATTTTAAAGCCGTTAAGAAATTTAATAAAAATAACGTACAGTGGCTATGGACTAAAGAACATTCTGATGTTTTTGCTAAAATTAAACAAGTTATTACAAATATACCAGTTCTTAAAATATTTGATAGTAACTTACCAATCGAGGTTCAAACTGATGCAAGTCAATGTGGTATCGGTGGATGTCTATTACAAAATGGTCAGCCAGTTGCTTTCTGTTCTAAAAATTTAACCGAGACCGAAATTTTTAGCAATTTGTTTGTCTTAAAAAGTTTGATCATTATGTTTATGGACGTAAAATAATAGTTAAGAGTGATCATAAACCTTTAGTAGAAATTAGTAAAAAAGATATTTGCAAAGTTAGTAACAGGTTACAGAGAATGAAATTAAAACTTTTAAAGTACAACTTTGATGTACAATATTTACCGGGAAAATATTTGTACATCGCTGACCTATTATCTAGATTATTTTCTAATACAGTTGTGTGGGATGATCCCGACATGAATGAAATTGTACACAGTGTACAACTAATGATACCGATATCAGACAAAATGCTTAATAATTTAAAAATGCAACGTCAGCTGATCCTACACTTAACAAAGTAAAAGAATTCTGTTTAAATGGTTGGCCTAATAATAACAAAAACATAAAAGAATCCGAAATTAAGTTGTACCATAAAATAAAAGATGATTTACATGTTGACAATAACATAATAGTTTTAAATGATAAATTAGTAGTACCTAGTAGTTTAAGGTCTTTAATATTGGAAAAGCTACATTCAGGTCATTTTGGTATTCAAAAATCAAAAATAGAGCTAGAAAAAATTTTTATTGGCCTGGTTTATCAAAAGATGTAGAAAATTTTGTATCAAACTGTAAAACATGTTTAAAATTTAGCCAAAACAATGTGAAAGAACCGTTGCTTTTGCATGAACGTCCAAAATTACCCTTTTGTAAAGTAGCAGCAGATATTTTTATGTACGATGGGCAAGATTTCTTGGTTTTAGTCGATTACTTTAGTAATTGGATAGAAATGGTGCCATTACAACAAAAAAATGCAAGAGAAATCATTAAAAACTTAAAAATAATATTTGCAAATCACGGAATCCCAACAAATTTTGTATCAGACAACGTTCCTTTCAATAGTAGAGAGTTTAGGGAATTTGCACAAGATTGGAATTTTAACCTAATTACTTCTAGCCCATATTATCCGAAGTCTAATGGACTAGCAGAACGTGCCGTTGGCATCTGTAAAAATATGCTAAGGAAATGCGACAATACAAATACGGATATCTACAAAGCACTTCTAGAGTATCGCGCTTCGCCATTGACTGGTTTGAATGTGTCGCCCTCAGAATTGCTTAACAATAGACTCATTAGAACGATTTTACCAGTAAGTAGTAAAATATTGTCAAACATTAGCAAAATTGACAATAATTATTTAGAAACAAAAAGAAGTCAAACAAAAAGTACTATGACAGAAACAGTAAGATAAGGAAAAAATTTAAGGAAGGGGAAAGTGTTGTAATAAGGAAAGGTAAAGAGTGGTTTCCAGGTTGTATTGTCCAGAAACACTCTAACCCAAGATCTTTTATTGTAAAAGACCAAGATGGTAAATCGTTTAGACGTAATACCTATTTTATTAAACATTCTCCTCACCCTGTTCAGAAACCACTATACTCTAACAGAGTGATAACTCCAAAAATTAAAACACCGAATACAAATAATACTGACAACAAATTTAATGAAAATAACTTGTCTATGAGTAGTTATCTAACACGCTCTGGTCGTACTGTAATACCTCCTGTTCGTTACAGAAATTAAAATATTGATTTATTTTGAATTTTGCCAATTGAATTAATTGAAATTAAGTTGTGTTTGAGTAGTTTCTTAAAAATTAAATTGTTAGTTAATTTTCATTATAAAATGAGGATGTAATATAATTCATATTTTAGTGTCTTTTAGTGTTATAGAGTTGCGGACGATTGTAGATAGGCATTAATAAAATAGCGTTGAGTTAAAGCAGGTGTGTTTTAATACTGTTCTAATAACAAATAAATATTAACATAAAACCTAATAAAGAGAACGTATAACACAGAGTGCTTTGTGAATAACACTATGATACTTTCCTTCTGAATTAAAAGAAACAGTTGCACCATTGCAGCGGGTTTGATATCCTCCTCGTAGAGCAAAATTTATACGTTGTCCGCCAACAAACTTACAGACTATTGAATTATAATGTTCTGCGGCGTTTGTTACCATATTTGTCGGCAGACTTGCAGCATTATGAATTAAGCGATGTAGAATATTTGAAATGTCGTTATACATCCTACAATCTTTCATTGCTTGTACCAAGTTTTCCTCGTCATCTTTTCGTTTACCGTCACAAAAGTATGCAAACTGCTCACACTCAGCATGTTCTCCAAAGACATGACTTGGGCAGTTTTAAGATCGCGTATCAAACCTAAAAATTTTTCAGAAAACGGAATTTCTTTGCTCAACAGATTTTGTGATACCAGAGCGAAGTCTACTTATATTTGTTTCTAACATTTTCCTCAGTTTTACATGCACTGCTTGGTTTTTGGAACTGCTGTGCGTTTTTTAGCCAAATTCGCAGGCTTGATACAGAAATTTCGGTACAGGTGATTGTAGCATTCAATCTTCTCTACAATTAATTTGGCACCATGTGGGTGAGCCTCTATTAATTTACGATAAACACTACTATACTCGTCTCCAACTAATTTAGAGTACTTTACACCATGCATCTCAATGCTTCGTTTAAACCCTTCTACTAGAATGTCTGCTTCCATTGATGTGGAAGATCCCTTCCAATTTTTGAAACATTTATGCTCAGTTATTTGTACAGTTAAATGTTGACACCTGGCACACACTGAACACTGAAATAAAATGTTCTTAGTTCGTTGCCCTACCAAAACGCCGACTCCCGAAGATGCATCATAATTAGTCCTATAAGACCGTTTGCACCAGGCCCCATCTCCTATTACAGTTATGAAAGGGTAACCATATTGATCGACGTCTCCAACTTCACGAGCTAAGCGAGCTTCTTCCAGTCCAGCTTTTTCTATACTTTTCCATGCAGTCTCGTATAATTTTTTTGACACCTTGTCATGATTAACTTCATAAGTTCCAGGTGACATGCAGGGAATATTCAAGATATAAAGTGATTCTTCTAGTTGCGAGAAACCAACACCTGTCGAAACAGCTTCAAGACAGCAGCAGTGTTTACATTTAAATTATCAGCAGCAGTGTCTTCTGTAGAAATGTTTTCTTTTTTGTTGCACATTCTGCATTATAGAAAAAAATCGCTACACAAGCCATGTCGTGTCTCGGAGATGAAATTCATATCTTGAAGTGTACAATTGAACGGTTTGTGCGGAGCCAATATCCACAATTCTCCTTCCAGATAGAAGAAACGAAGTATTTTTAGTTGGGGACATGGTGTTCGTGAGTTCAGTTTTTTGTATGGATATCTGAAGCACTGAATATTTCATACGAACGCGTTCATCATATGGTTCCCGTCAATTTGGACATAAGAAAAATTGCTGCAAAATGGATCCCTAAATGTATGAATGTTGATCAAAAGCGTGCAAGGGTAGAAGCATTGCGTTCGATCTGTGCTCGATTTGAAAACGATGTAGACTTCTTAAACCGAATTGTTACTATGGATGAGACTTGGGTACATTTCTACGATCCAGAAACAAAGCAACAATCGATGGAATGGCGACATTCTGGTTCTCCAAGACCTAAGAAGTTTCGGTTCCAAAAATCTGCTGGAAAAGCTCTTGCTTCAGTTTTTTGGGATTGCCATGGAGTAATCATGATTGATTTTTTGGATAAGGGTAGAACAATAACTGGAGATTACTATTCGACATTACTGACTACTCTACGGGAAAATATTAAAGAGAAAAGACGCGGAAAGCTATCCAAAGGTATCTCATGTTGCCATGCAAAAAATTGTTGATTTACGGTTTGAATTACTAGAACACCCCCCTTATTCACCCGATTTGGCTCCGTCCGACTATCACCTCTTTTCTCAACTGAAAAAAAGTTTAAAAGGTCGTACATTTTCTTCCAACAAGGAGGTAATAGAAGCTGTGGAGGTCTGGTTTGCAGAGCAAGAAGAAACATTTTTTTTGAATGGTCTAGAGACGTTGCAGGTTTGCTGTAATAAATGTATCCAATTAAAAGGGGAATATGTTGAGTAATAAAATATTTTGATATTGAAATTTTGTTTGGTTCTATAGTAGGCTAAGAATTTTTCAATATATCCTCGTATATACTATAATTATCTATAACAGTTTCTAAATGTATCTAGTTTTCCATGTTGTGCCTGGTTGCAAGCATAGAAAATGAAAAATAAACAAGAAATGCGATTACTACCTACTAATTACAGATTATGCACAATACGGTTTAATTTGAAATAAAATAAACACATTATGTACCGGGTGACCCAATAGGACTGTTCCTCGGCCATATTTCGGGAACCGTTCGTCGTATGACTTTGGTGTAAAAAAATATTATGTAAATCGGTTATGAAGAATCGCAGGAAAATATTTTCAAGTTTGAAAAATGACCACCAGAGGGCGTAACTGTCATCTTCAATTTTTAAATTGCATTTTCTATAAATTTTGCATAATATACAAAAAAATTTTTATATTTGTAAAGAGAACCAGTTTAACTATCATTTTCGTAAAAACAAAAGATGGCGGGGGGTGTTCAATTGTTTTTTGCAATAACCTGCTTTAACTGCAACGGTTTGACCGATGTTAACAAATTTTGTATCGTTGAAAAGAGCATTCCTTAATCAATAAGAATTAAATATAGTTAATTTAGTTGAATCCTTCTCCGCCAGGGGGATAGTTTTGACACCATGACCCAAATTTAAAAAAAAATCAAAAAAATCAAATGGAATGATATGACTTTTCTTTATGATAAAGTAGCCAAATAACAGTGAAAACCATTTTTCAAAATCTCGTTCCTAACCTCAAATATTGAGAAAGTGAAAATAATGGATGTTTGAAGATCGAGGAGAGCGCGGTAAATTTTCTAAAACTATTAAAAATTTAGCACAAAATGAATAAGATGTTAAAGAGACAATTGTGAGTCTAAATAGAATTCATTTAGGTATTATTTAAAAAATATATATCATCAGAACATTCATGTTGCTCCAAAAGGACTAAACGCATTTTGAACTTATTGTCACTTTAATATTACTCTCGTAATTCTAAACCTTTAATTTAAAAAGTAAACCTAAAAAATAAATAGGTATACTATATCCGAATTCGAATATGTTAGACCATCTATTTTGGAACCATTTACAAAGATTAAGTAGGTATAATATAGTTACTTTACGGAATTCTTTTTATGAAATGGTCTGTGGTTCTAAAAAAAACCGTTTTTTAATAAAACCCATAAAAGGAAAAAAAGGATCTAATGGCGACCCAGGTGTTCAAAATGGCCTCCGTTATTTTGGATGCACATCTGAAGACGCTGATGTGTTGAAAGAACAGCATTCTCAATTTCAGCTTTTGGGATGTTCAAGATGGCATTCCTGATTCTTGCAATCATATCCTCGCGGGATGTTGACCTTGTTTCTAAGACTATATCCTTAATTCTTCCCAGAGATAAAAATCAAGGCAGGTTAAATCGGGAGACCTTGAAATATTTTAATAAGTTTTAATATGGGCGCAATTATAAACAGAATCATTCCAAAATGCAACATCCAAAGATTCTTGTGTTAAATACTGAAGCAATTTTACGGCGAAAAACATTACAAAAACTTGCCTTGGAGACCAAGGGAATAGGCTTCTTCTTCCGATCCAACGGTCAGGGAAGGTGGCATTTTAATACTGGCGAACAGCAAGGGCATAATGGGCGGAACAACCATCATGCTGGAAAAACATATTTTGGCGGACGTCCAGCGGAATATCATCCATTAAAATTGCAAGAACATTTTCTAAGAAATGTAGGTATGTTTGACCACTTAATGCTCCGTCCAAAATAAACGGACCAAAAACCCGCCCTCCAATTATCCCACACCAAACATTTACACTATATCTCCCTTGATGCTGGACTTCTCCAAACCAGCGCGAATTATTTCGGGCCCAAAAATGCGCATTATGTAAGTTCAATTGCCCATTACTACTGAAAGTGGCTTCGTCAGTCCACAACACATTTGACAGAAATTGAGAATTTTCTGCTACCATGTTTAATAGCCAGTGGCAAAAATCTATCCTTCGGTCAAAATCCGGAGGAGTAAGGCCTTGGTGTAAGTTGATATGGTAGGGGTGTAGCCTAAAATAGCAAAAAATATAAAAAAAACATGGGGGTTTATAATTTGAGTGTAAAATAGATTAAATTTTATAAAAAGAGGTATATCTCTTACATACCTCTGGGTTTGAATAATGCGACGAACCGTACTTTGAGGAATACCCAAGTCTCAAGAAATTTCTCTAGTAGTAATTTGGGGATTGATTTCTATAGATGCCAGGATATTAATAACATTTTGTTCGTTATTTTGCCTATTTCTCCGATTCATGACAGGTCTACGGATGCTACCCGTTGTTAACAGGCGCTGGGCTAAACGCACAAACACGCGGCGATGGTATCGCGGTCGATTAGGATAGCGCAAATAGAAAGTGCGAGCAGCGATAACCCCATTTTGAAAACATTTAAAATAGATCGCCAGCATATTAAATGCTTTTTGGTTAGAAATCGGCATTTTAAAAAAGATTACAAATTCAAAAAACTGCACTTTCTGATTGTAAACACAACAAAATAATTTACAAAATTACGACTGTCATTTTATAATGCATCGTGTTCCATTTGTTTAATTTTAAAGGCCTAAAGTGTAGGGTGCTTTTATTTTACTTTAAACGTTATACCTTATACTTTTTAATTTTCAAATATAAAAGATGAACTGAACTACCTACCTATCTTTCTTTTTTCCAAGACCACACACCATATTGCAAAAAAAAACAGCTTAAAACTTTACGCAAAGTACTAGATTTGGGGCATCAAATTTTACAAAGAATCATTGTAAATGGTTAAAAAAAGGTCTAACATATTCGACTTTGGATATAGTATACCTATTTAGGTTTTTAGGCTTACTTTTTAAATTAAAGGTTAGAATTACGAGAGTAATATTAAAGTGACAATAAGTTCAAAATGCGTTTAGTCCCTTTGGAGCAACATGAATGTTCTGATGATATATATTTTTTAAATAATACCTAAATAAATTCTATTTAGACTCACAATTGTCTCTTTAACATCTTATTCATTTTGTGCTAAATTTTTAATAGTTTTAGAAAATTTACCGCGCGGTCCTCGATCTTCAAACATCCATTATTCTTATTTTCCCAATATTTGAGGTTAGGAATGAGATTTTGAAAAATGGTTTTCACTGGCCTATTTGGATATTATTTGGCTACTTTATCATAAAGAAAAGTCATATCATTCTATTTGATTTTTTCATTTTTTTTAATTTGGGTCATGGTGTCAAAACTAGCCCCTGGCGGAGAAGGATTCAACTAAATTATCTATTTTATATTCTTATTGTGTAAGGAATGCTCTTTTCAACGATACTAAATTTGTTAAAATCGGTCAAACCGTTAAGAAGTTAAAGCAGGTTATTGAAAAAACAATTGAACACCCCCCGTCATCTTTGTTTTTAAAATAACTGAACTTTTGTTTTTTACGAAAATAATAGATAAACTGGTTCTCTTTACAAATGTGAAAACAATTTTTTGTTTATTGTGCGAAATTTATAGAAAATGCAATTTAAAAATTTAAGATGGCAGTTACGGCCTCTGGTGGTCATTTTTAAAACTTGAAAATATTTTCCTGCAGTTCTTCATAGCCGATTTACCGAATATTTTTTTACACCAAAGTCATACGACGAACGGTTCCCGAGATATTGCCGAGGAACAGTCTTATTGGGTCACCCGGTACGTAATAAACGCGAAATAAAGTGAAATATAATACTACTGATAATACCAAACACAAAATTCAGCAATGCTGTATAAGAAATTCGGAAACTAAAGAGAAGATCGCATGGTCGTTATAACTAAACATTGTGGCAGTAAATCGAAAAAGTGCCAAATTAAGAAAGGCCTTTATAGCGAACTGCTAAACTAATGAATTCTATAATCCGAAAATTTTAATAATCTGAACAAGGGCGGACAACTATCTGTTCGGATTATCTATACATTAAGGCCGATTCTCACCTAAGCGTCATCGAGCGAAGCAGAGCGGCGCGGCGCTACGCGAGACGTAGCGTCATTTCATGTAGGCTATTCCCACCTAAGCGGCATTTTGTTGCAGCAGAAATTAAACAGATGCGTTTAGTGTTTAGTGTAGTACGAATATGTGTGAGGATTCGACATCATCTTCATCATCGGACGATTTCCTGTTTGTCGCTGCAGTATGTCACGAACATGAACAAAAAAGAAAAAGAAACGACAATATTGGATTCATAATATATTCCGAGCAAGGCTAGAAGAAGGCGAATTCCATACATTATTTAGGCGACTTCAGCTAGATGAACGGAAGTTTTATAAATATTACAGGATGTCTTCAGGAAAATTCAATCAATTGCATGATATTTTACGTCTTCAACTTACGAAGCAACACACAAAATTTCGTGAAAGCATTCATTCACTTGAAAGGCTAACAGTTTTTATAAGGTAAGTTAAAAAATAAGCGGTTTTAATTGACATATTTTATTCACCTATAACAATGTACTTAACTAAAAAATATTTTAAAAAATGATACAAATAAAACGTGATGTCCATTTTCATAAGTTCCATAAATGCTCATATAACATTTACATTCTTTTTGCTGATTACACGAGTCTCTGGTAGAAATATCTAAGTCTTGTATACTTGCTCGTGCGTTTTTTGCCCAGCATTCGTTTCAGTAGCAGATATCGCAGTCGCAAACGTTGAATAAAAATCTGTTGAAGGTCCCTGTGGTGAATCTAAGTGGTGAAAATTGTGAAATGAAGAAGAGGATGGTTGGTCATAGATTGAAGATGGGAGTTGCATTGATGGTTGTATTTGAACTGGTGACTGGTATAGCTGTGGTAACTGATTTTGCATTGGTACGTTATGCATGTGTTGTGTATGTGTTTGTTGTTGAGTGTGTCTATGCCTTTCTGTATATAGTGGTGGAGCCGGTGAGGCTGACGACGCTTCTAAAAGCGCTAATTCGTACGAATTTACAAGTTCAAAAACCTTACTTTTAACTTTTGCTTGCCATAATGGGGGAGAAGTAGCGGTGGTTTTTGCCATGCTGGTAAAAATTCTAAAAGTGCGTGGTTTTTTCCATCTGTTGAGTGTATTGAACCGGCCAACGCTTGTTTTTCTATACGGGCACGTTTCTTGTCTTGTACATATTCTTTTAGTATGTCTGGTAAGGATTCCGTTTTCTTGACTTCGGTCATTGTTTTCTTTGCAAGCTTGGCACTTTTTGTACTTGCAGTACGAGATACTGGTCTTGAAATGTTGGTGACGCTTGAAGAACAAGATTGTGGAGTATTAGGCAGCGATAAGGACGGACTTGTTGGGATTTCATAAGATTCACTTTCGACAATTTGCTCTTCTGTTTCTTCTAACTGGATTGGAGTATTAATTTCCTCAGTTCCAACTTCATCTTCGAAGTTCTCATCTGTTTCGTTATCACAAACGTTTGTCTGCGTCCTGAAATAAATAAAGGGTTGTTCAAAGTTTAATCGAAATGATTTGACGACGATAAAGGAGCTAATTTAAAAAGGTCAAAAACATGAAAAGTGATGCTCTTGAGATACAGAATGTGAAATTTTAATAGTAATAGTATCTTAGGGACTAGCGTGGTACTTATTATCTAGAAGTTAAAAGTAATAATCTACAATAAAAAAGGTATAATACTCACTCCCTTCCTTTAATATGCGGCAATAGAAAGCTCATAGCTTCCCAATACTTCCATTTTTAATACTTGTTGCTGCTTGTCCGCTTTTGGTTGAATTGTTTTTTACAGCCTTCTGGAAAGCATCTCTAAGTGATTTCCATTTCTTCTTACAAGTCTGGCCTGAAATAATAAACAAAACAATATCTCATAAGTCCTTGCAGTTAAAAATGAAGTACTAGTTTTAAAATTAAACTACAAATAATAATTAGGCGACCCTCTGAAACAAATACGTAAGATAATCATTTAAGTTTTTGTTTTAGGTTTTGGCTACAGGGGCAGACTACCAGACGCTGTCATTTAACTTTAGGATAGGACACTCTACCATACAAAACATTATAACTCATACCAGTAACGTACTCTGGGAGACTTTAAGAAACGAAGTAATGCCACAACCAACAATAGAACTGCTTCAAAGCTGCGCAAAAATTTGAAGAACTCTGGAATTTTCCTAATTGCGTAGCTGCAATTGACGGGAAGCATATTACCATGCAGGCACCTCCGGGAAGTGGATCACTATATTTCAATTACAAAAAACATTTTCCATAGTGCTATTAGCAATGGTAGATGCTGAATATAGGTTTGTTGCTGTGGATGTTGGTGCCTATGGGAAGAACAGCGATGGTGGAATCTTTAATCAATCTAGCTTGGGGAAATGTTTAAAAGAAAACTTTTGGAATGCCTGAAGATCGCCCCGTTACAAAAATGGTGATCCCTTACCATACGTAATAGTGGGTGATGAGGCATTCCCTTGCAAAACTTACCTAATGCGGCCTTATTCAGGGAGCGGACTACCACAAGATAACAGAGTGTTCAATTATAGGCTTTCAAGAGCTCGCAGGGTATCCGAAAATGCTTTTGGAATTCTCTGTCAAAAGTTTAGAGTTTTCTTAAATAAATTACAGATTCACCCAAAAAATGCAGACAAACTTGTTTTAGCTGCTTTGTGTCTTCATAACTTTCTCAGAAATGACAACGCTTTATTAAGTGTTTTAGATGAAGAAAAAGCGTAAATGACGTGCAGATTTTGGAATCTTTACCTCATATTGGTGGAAAATTTTCTATGGATGCAAGTGCAGTAAGGGACAAGTTTAAAGAATATTTTGTGTCTCCAGCAGGAGCACTTCCTTGGCAAGAGGATACAGTTAATGCTGGAATATTATAATCAAATAACAATAATTATTAAAACTGTTCATTATAATTTTTGTTTTTTTTGTGCCAATTTCAAGAACAAACTATACAGAACCTACAAATAGGCGTTACATAAACAATTTTCAATATTTAATTTAAAGAGCGTATTTACTACATTATGTTGACATATTGTCAACATGAATCCTATTTTTTTAAAGAAATTTTAAATGAATACTTTTAATTTAACTTCACAATATTTTAATTGCTGTTGGCTCTGTTGAAACAAAATGCAATAGGAACTTACCACTTTCATTAATTTTCTTCCCAATTTCAGACCATATATTCTCCCGTCTATTTTGATTGCTGTAATTTTTATTTGCCATGTCGTACAGTTCTTCATATTCACTAACAATCACTATCAATCTATCAATTGATTCCCCGTCCATAATAATTTTATACTCGAACCTCTACAGGTCGCAGCTTGCTTTTGACGCGTTGATGATTCCCACTTGGCCGTCGGCAGGCGGTCACGCGCGTTTTCAAGTATTCGTGACGCGAGCCAACGCTACCGGTGGCGTTGAAAATTTGTAGCGTCGGGCCGCAACGCCGCGCTTCGCGCCGCTCTGCTCTAGTGAGAACTGAATCATTTAATTACACGCAAACAATTGTAAGCGTCATTTTGAAGCGTAGCGCCGCGCCGCTCTGCTTCGCTCGATGACGCTTAGGTGAGAATCGGCCTTTACTGTATTAGAAAGCAACGCCACGTGACTATTGTGGTCTCATTCTAGTACATTTGACGTGAACGTGTTAGGAAGAGATCATAGCAGTCACGTGGGTGTAAAGTTAAAATATATTAATCTATAAATCTGCAAATTATTACAATAATTTTAATTTTACGATACTTACGCTTTGCGTACAGCAGCCAATCGTTCACGAATACTTTTTCGCCGTTTGCTGGTAGATGGATTTTTCTCATTTCTAATTCAAAATGAAAAAACGAACACAAAAATGGCAATAAACTGTTAATGTTATGCAAAGTAACTTTGACAATTTTTCG
Source organism: Abscondita cerata (assembly GCA_030710515.1). NCBI lineage: Eukaryota > Metazoa > Arthropoda > Insecta > Coleoptera > Lampyridae > Abscondita > Abscondita cerata. Next base: position 61,535 of record JALBCR010003272.1, on the reverse strand, counting down.
AACTGAAATGAAACGATGCTTGCACCAGAGAATCTTACGGAGCGGGTGCATGTAGAGAGCGGAGGTAAAATCAACTCGAGCAATTCACATAGGCGTCTAGGAACACGAAAAGATACTTACTCATTGTAGTTCAACATATACCAATTAATAATTACTAATTCGTATGTAATGTATTGAACGATAATGAGCAATTGTTCTTACACTATTAGATGTTGATGTTATAATAAATGTATTTCGTCCACATCCTAAATTTTAGGAAACTATACCCACAAATGGGTAATCAATATGCATTTTTTGCATAGGATCCGAATTCTACAAAGCTCTCCTTTTACTCAAACGGGACAGGTGTATCTATAGCTAAGAAACTATTATTTGCTCTCGCCGCTGCCTCTCTTACGCTGGAATTGGAACAGCTTCTGTGTTCGCCCGTAAGAGGTGACACACATCAGCGAAAATTTTTTTTCCAAAACTTTCGATATCGTTTCGTTATTTTCAAAGATATTAAACTGTAATTTTAGCGATGTACTTGTAAAAGATAGATATTTAACGCCACATATTTTGTTTTTTTTTATTTATTTAAATAAATTAGATAAATTATAAAATTACAGAAAATACAATTTTCTTTCTTGTGGCGTTAATGATCTATCTTTTACAAGTACATTGCTAAAATTACAGTTCAATATCTTTCAAAATAACGAAATGGCAACGAAAGTTTGCGAGCGTTGCATTCAGCTTACTGGATAGCCGCCTTTTAAGTTAAGTGTGAATTTTATTTGTATATTAATATTTCTTCACGAAGAGTGAAACTCAGCTAGAAACATTTCAATGAAATTTGATGCAGGTGAAAGGTTTCGAGTGCGAGCGAATTCAAGCATCGCAAATTTATATTCTTATCGTGTAGGCTAACTTTTCCTCCATGACCAAAGGTTTGAAATAAATATTTTCAGATACAAATACTTATTATTTGCATAACGAATCTATTAGCGCGATGATAGTTAAAGCTAGCGCTACATTATTGTACCAATGTGACAAAAATTTTCTCCCTCTAGAGCTAGAAAGTCTCCGAATATTTTTTATTTCAAGAGTGAGAATATTACTACTTTGTAGTAATCAAATTTGATTTCAGAATTCTGTGACGTGTTGCTGTACCTTAAATGTGTAGAATAAATTATATAGGGTTAATGACAATTATACTTACAAAGATATATTTTTAGATAAAACTTTTAATTTGACTTGATAAAAGCTACTAGGTACTAGAACGTTGATAAATGAAAACAATGAGAAGTAATTTATCTTGAAATGTAAGAAAATTTAGGAAACGATAAATGGCGTTGGATGCTTTATGTAAACAGACAGTAACGCAATCTTTCGCCCACCCCCAAGGATTTATAAAGAATTGATTAATGAAAACAATGAGCGTATATTTCTAAACAGTTTCGCTTGCTATCTTGCGTGTTTTATATCATATTTCATTCTACGGATTCGAGTTAATTGTTAGCGTTCATGTTTTTTGCTTTTTCAACTAACTTTAAGAAATTTCATCAAATAAAAATGGGTTGAGGTTTGCTAGAAAGTGTACAATCTAAATAAAAAGTAGAACGTACGATATTAAATAAGATTTAAAGAAATTGCGTTATAATTCTCTTTTTGGGTTGATTAACTTTAATTAATTAATGATGGCAACAAAATCGATTAACCGATTTCTATAGTCGACTTTCGAAATAGATTTGTGAAATTAGTTTTGAAGAAGATTTTTAAAATCGGTTTTAAGTCGACTTTTGGGGCATTATTTGAAGAATATGAGCCTGTATGGGCGTTATTTCTTACGTTATTTTCTATTTCTATTAGTTAAAGGTTTGGGCGAAAACGCTGGATCATCTAACACGCTTATACTATGTGTACTATCACTAAAGTCTTCTTTTATAGTTTCATACAAGGTTTTTAAGTGGGAGTAAGTTAATAAATTTATCAAATATTATGAATTATGTAATAATATTTTCATTTATTATTGATCATTAAAGGAAAAATTAAAAACAAACGTTTATCGCAGAACTCCACATCACCCTGATAAGCGAAAATAAAATTGCGTTTTGAAAAAACTGGTTCAATTCCAATTTCCAACAACTTTTCTCCCTCCACTTTTTTGTAAAATTGATATTGGTAGAGATATTGTTACAACAATTATTGTCACGTGGTTGTTATGTTTCTGTAATTACTTATCGGATCAAAAAATAGTTTAAAGTTTAATGTGTAAAATAAATATGTTTCTAAATCTTTCAAAATTCGAAAATCTGTGTAGGTTAACTGCCCTTTTAGCTACATAGAATATGCCCAAAATCTGATATAATCTGTGGAATTATAAATAAGGTCGGTGTACAAAGTTTCATAGAAATCGGACTTGTTTACATACGGACGGACGGTCGGCCGGTCGGCCATTGGACATAAATTTTTTTTAGTTTATTATAACGTACTAACTCTAATTCGTCGGAAAAAGTGAAAAAAGGGATGTTAAAATCTTCGGTTTGGAAGCCATCGCGTAATTCTCCATCTTATTTCATAAGATGTTGGAAAAAAAATATGTTACGATGTCCTATAATTCTAACACTGACAAGTTTTATCTGCTGCGCCAACAAACTAAGACTTAACTATTTTAATCCTCTTATTGTTAACTATGTATTTAAATATTTTTCAAGAAACACTTATCAGCATAAAATTGTCATTGCTTTATACGGGTACCTGCTTCGTACATGAGTCGTTTTTGGCAAACGTAAGAAACTGTAAAAGGAAGCCTTTTTACAAAGATGTTAAGGAGAAAAATTACTAGGTTCATAACATTTATCACGGGGTGGGTCTGTTTTACATCTTTTAGACTGGATAGCGTACAATGGATTGATGTTCCATGCTCACAACACTAAACACTCATTTCTTAAACGTTTTTGAGGGGATAGGACCTATACTTGAATTTGTATCACACTGATTTCTACATTTGTCGAAGAATTCACTCGGACGCTTGTAAGTATGGTTCTTAAAGCTAATACTACAGTACATTTCTTTCAGGTATGCTATATTTCTAAATTTAAGTGGTTTGTTTACAATTTACTTCCGGGCTTCAGCTGTATATGCAAATTTTTAATCATAGCAATATATGTATATTTATGTTTTTTAGAGAGTTTGTTGATACTGTCATTCCAGATTAATTATTTATTTTATGTATTATACGCGTAACATTTATGAAAATTGTTTTATTTATTCAGTATCCATTTGTGAGTAACAAAAGTGGTGCCCAATCGCGTTACGGATCTAGAAATATCAATAAACTCGTTAATTTAGATTATATTGGACAACAGATTTATAGAAACAAAAACGTCTTCCGGGATTGGACCGTGTCGAAAAGGTAACCGTAGTTGCCAACGTTTCGCCACCTATCGTAAGAGGCTAACAGGGCGAGAAACTTGTAACAAACAAAAGAAAGTTCATGGACTTCTTTTAGTCTAGAATCTAGCTTGGTCACAAGTTGATTACCTGCCTATCAGTTGTCTACTTTGAATTTTTGTTACAGATTCTGATTTTTCGGTCCTTGATTTAAGTAATTCTTCAAAGTCACAGAAGATTTCATCAGATTATGTTTTATCTTACGCTATTGGTGATAAGCGACCTTATTTAAAAGTTATTTCATGTACGCTCGCATATGGACAAAAATGTACCAGTTTTGGAATAATTTTAGTTCCTTTTGAACTTAACGATAAAATAAAACTTCTTCAAGTACTAGTTATCTCTACCCTACCACACTTGCTTATTTTAGGAATCAATTTTTGGCTCGCTATGGCTTTTGTGCCTGACATGGGAAGTGATGTCTTCACCGATTGTAAAATCTCAAACAGAATTAAGTGCTGAACAGGCAGCACAATTAAACTCTATACTTTAAAAAAATGGGACACTAATTAGGGTGTACTACCTTGATCAAACACGAAATAATTACCGAATCTAGTCCAATTAAATTGCAACCATACCTTGTTTCTCCAATCATGAAAACACATATCGACCTGAGCTTAATAAATTAATAGCCGATGACATTGTCGAACCATCATCGAATCCCTGGATTATCGTTTCGTTGTTGATTTCCGTCAATTAAATAAAGTTACAACGGCCGATGCGTATCCTTTATATTTATATTTATTTATTTATTTACGGTAAATCACCTTTTTTAAATACAAGAAAATAAAATAATTGTTAATAGACAGGTTATTAGTATGCAATATACACAAAATGAAAAAATGATGTATTCAATTTAACTTAACTTAATGAATCTAAATTTATAATCCGCAAATTAAATTTAAAAGTGTTAAATGACGAATTAAATATGATAAAATGTGGTCGATCAGCTAACTTATTTGCTAAGCGGCACACTCTTGTCAGGGGCGAATAGAAACCATATTTTGTACAGTGGTGCTTAATCCTAAAGATGGTAAGACTACGCGTACTTGATCCGTAAGGACGAAAATAAAATTTATACTTTCTAAAAGTTCAGGACAGTCTATATAAAATGAATTAATTTAAACAAAAATATTAGATCAGACTGACATCTCCTAACCTTTAGTAGCGTAAGGTTGAGGTTGCACCGTATTTCAGAATAATGGATTACATCTTTAGGTATACCCATCTTATAAGCTGCTAAACGTAGAAATTTGTTTTGCACTTTTCTATCGTATATACATTTGTATTGTAATATGGACTCCATACAATTGAACAGTATTCCAACTTCGATCTAACAAAAGTACAGTACAAAGTTTTGAGAACTGACGCAGAGAAATCTTTGCCAATCCTTGAAATAAAACCAAGCATTTTTAAAGCACTGTTTGTGATAAAGTTTATATGATTTTGAAACTTAAGCGTTGGTCAAAATTACACCCAAATCTTTCACTTCAGTTACATTTTTAGTGGTATGTTATTAATGCAATAGGTGTTACTGATTAAAGAACCTTTTGGGAAAACGATATTGAAAGGCATTTTTCATAGTTGAAGTATAACTTGTTTATATCGCACCAAGCTAACAGATTGTCTATGTCACTTTGAACCAGCAAACAATCGTCTATACTATTAATTTTCCGAAAAATTTTTAAATCATCTGCATATAATAAGTAATTACAGTTATTGATAAACGATCCTATGTCGTTAATAAATAATACAAATAGTATAGGCCCGCAATGTGATCCTTGAGGTACACCGGAGTATGATTGTATGGGTTTGGAAATATCGTTAAAATATCTAACACACTGGGATCTATTTGTTAAAAAGCTTTCTATCCACTCTACAGTACTAGATGGGAATCCTAAAGCAATTAATTTTTTGATAAGAATGCGATGGTTTACTCTATCGAAAGCTTTAGAAAAATCTGTGTATATGGAATCGATTTGAAAGTGTTGCTCCATATTCTTTATTAATATTGAATGGTAGAGTAATAAATTTGTAGTAGTTGAGCGTTTATCTATAAAACCATGTTGCATCTCTGTTATAATATTTTTAGAAGCCCAAGATAGTTTTTTGGCCATAATTTTGTCAAATATTTTAGGAATGGATGATTGTAAACAGATTCCTCTGTAATTGGCTATATTCGACCTATCACCATTTTTAAAAATTGGAGTAATAAAGCTTCGTTTCCATAATTCCGGAAACACATGAAGACTAAGAGATTTTTAAATAAAATTTGTATAGGGTAACTAATAGCAAACACACAATTTTTTAGAAATATATTAGGAATAAAATCTGGACCAGTAGAGCAAGACAAGTTTAATGAGTTTATTTCATCAAAAATCATATTGAGACTGATATTATGGTCAACATTTATTATGTTATTAGAAACTTTGGAAAAATTATGAATTGAAGATTGATCATCTTGTTCATAAATACTTTGAAAAAAGTCTGAGAATAGATTAACGGTGTCTGAATAATTATTTGAAGACGAATTTTTAAGATACATATTCAGTGGTAAGGAGTAATTGTTTTTAGCTGATTTACGTGCTTCCAAAAAGTTTGTGGTTTCGACTGTATACTGGATTCAAGGTTTCTGATGTACTGATTGTAAAGAGAAGAGCTAAGATTTTTACATTCAGCGCGTAATGTACAAAATGTATTATAATCTTTAAAATTTAAAGATTGTTTATATTTCTTATGAGCTGTTTTTTTATCTACAATTAATTTTGTTAGTCTTTTATTGTACCACTTGGGATAGGAACTGGAGTATATTTTTTTTGATGGAACATATCGATTTATACAATAATATAGTACATCATAGAACGTTTTGACTAAATAATCGATATCATCAAATGAATTCAAAATGTGTTCCAGTCGACACTGTTAATAATATTATTTATGCTAACGTAATCCGCACTTTTAAAATCAAAAATGAAATCATGATTCATCATTTTATTGGGCGAATAGTTTAATTTTTTTAGAGAAACTGTGTAGCCAGTATGGTGCACACTATCCGGAATAAATTTATCCACAGCTTTATTTACGTCTATATGGTCTATATTTGTAAAAATTAAATCTAGAAATGTCCCTCTACTGTTTGGGATATAATTACGTTGGTGTAAGTTTAGGAAACCAAAAGAATCACTTATCGATTTAATTGAACCCATAGATCCAGCTGCGCTTGTTGCTGATATATCTATACCAAAATTATCGTTATTGAAATTAGAATGTGGTAAGTTGTAATCACCAAAAAGCAATATTTTACTTTCCGGATATTCTTCGAAATATTTTTCAACTGCAGAACAGTGGTTCTCATAAGATTCTACGCTGGAATTTGGAGGAAGATATACTGCACCTACAATGACCACATGTCCATTAATTTTCACAGCCGTGAATATATGTTCAACATCCGTATACTCATTCATCAATAGTGAGGCAGAAAAACAATCTTTTATTGCTATAAGAACGCCACCTCCTTTAGATTTTGAACTGGTATGATGACTTCTATCGGTTCTAAATATATTGTACCCAGATAAGTTAAGTTCTGCATTAGTAATATCACTTGTAAGCCAAGTTTCAATAATAATAAAAATGTCATATATTGATGAGCGGACAAAGTTTGAAAAATCATGTAATTTACTCATCATGCCTCCAACATTATGAAAGTACACATTAAGGTCAATTAGTTTTTTGAAAGTTTAGGGGATTTATTTGTGCTTTTTGATTTGGTTATGGTTGGGTTTCCATTAATGTATTTTATAGATAAATCGTTCTCACCATTATCAACACGATTACGAAACTCAGTGTAAACTGCTTTATAATATTCTCTCTGCCGGATTGTTAAGTCAGCTTTAGCTATGATACCATTAGATTCATTTGCTATTCTTTTAGAAGCTTTTAAAATTTTTAGGGAGTCACTAGATGTCTTGAAAATGGCTTTAATCGGTTTTTATGAGACGTAGTTCTGCCAACACGAATAATCTTTTCCGGTTGAATATCTAAATTGGATTTTGTAATTAGATTTTGGATACATTCCATATCATGCTTAATTTTGTCTTCTAAAGAATCTGATGATAGTTCGGGGACGTTATAAAACATTACATTGTTGCTACGACGTTGACGATCATTTAACTCGGTCAAAATATCTATTTCAGGCGACTTTTCAACATGTCCTGAAGTAGTTGGGTGTGATACTGCATTATTCTTCAACTGTGCGATTTCTTGTTTAATTCCATCGTTTTCATTTTCGAGTTTAGTTACTTTTGACTTAAATCATTTATTTGTTGAGATAATTGTTTAAAGTGACTAAGCATATCATTTCGAAATAATGTAAATTGCGAGGTAAATTGTGTTTCAATAAGTGTTGATACAGATTGTAGAGTAAGATGACCTGTTAAGGTCTGATTAGGATTATTAAACGATGTATTTAGAAGTTCTGTGTCTGGTAGACAAGTTTCGCACTGCCAGTAGTCGCCATTATTTTTTTATTTTCAGCTATGTAATACATATATTTATCACCATCAAGACCGGCACAGGAGCTATGATACCAACTACTGCAAGGTCCTTTACATTTAATATATTCTCCTCGAGGACTAATAACAAATTTACACAATACGCAGGTAAGAACCATTTTGTAATTTCTGTGAGTAAAAGGATATTTACAAAGGGCAATTCTTCACACCGGCTGGTCTATAGCGGTGACTTAAACAGACAAACTGGGTTTAGACCAGGAAAGAAAAACACAAATTTTTAACAATGGAGAAATAGAGAAAAGGAAAATTACAAAGATAATAAAATAAAATAATTAACAAAAGAAAAAAAAAAAAATCTTGGTCAGGATACGAACCGCTGATGCTATGGTGTTTAACTTTAGTTAACTTTCTATTAAACCACTACACCAACTTGACACAAGATACGAACATTTTCAGTGCAGATATCACTAATCAATATGTCAACACAACAGCAAAGTATCGCCAAGGTTAAAATTTTTCCATTAAATTTAATACTTTAATAACAATAAATTGATTACTCACTAATATTATCATAAACTGTAAAAGAGAAAAACTTCTTTAAACCAATTTAAAACTCATTCAAAAACAGAAATATGCCACTTTAATTAGAGCCGATTGTTTACACGTTTTACACGTAAACATAACCTTCTAATCTTCATAACATCTATTTAGACAGACTGACAGATGCTCAATATCTTACTTCCTTGGATATTAAATCAGCTTATCACCTCGATACTTATTCCTAAATCTTCTAGACCTTAAACGGCGTTCGCTGTTCCCAATCGCGGTTTACATCAATTTAAACGTTTACCAATGGGTTTCTGTACAACTCCTGCAACATGGCAAAGACTGATAGATAAAATTCTTGAAGCTCAACTAGAACCTTACGTCTTCGTATATTTAGATGATATTATTAGTCAACTCAACTTTTGAGAAACATTTAGTAATTTTACAAAAAGTCGTCAAACGTTTAAAAAGTGCGAATCTTACCTTGAGTAGAGAAAGATGTTATTTCTGTCGCCCCGAGCTTAAATACCTTTAACTTCTCTGTTGACGAAAAATGCACAATTTGTTTAGGATCACAAATGCGAGAAGCTCTACAAAGTATAAAATCATTTAATTACCGCTCCAGTGTTAACATGTCCTAACTATGACTTGAATTTCATGGTAACTACCGATGCCAGTAACTATGGTCTTGCGGGTGTCTTATCTCAAATACATCCGGATGGAAAAAAGATTATAGCTTATGCCAGTCGATTTTTAAATAAACAAGAACAGAAATTTCAGCACTACAGAAAAAGAATGCTTAGCAGTAATATTCAGTATCGAGAAATTCTGTCCTTATTTAGAAGGATTGCCCAATTTCAAGGTCGTCACTGACCATTGCAGTCTTAAACGGTTGCATAAAATTAATAATCCCGTTGGCCGGATGGGCACTCCGGTTGCAGCAATATACTTATACAGTCGTACATCGTAAAGGAAAAGAAAATCTGGTAGCTGATACGTTAAGTCGTTCAGTGCATGTCGACGAGGTCAAATTATATACTGTGAGTTCTTCTCAAAACTTATTAACTGATTCTTGCTATTCAAAAATGTGCCAAAAGGTCCTTAACTCTCCCAAACGTCATCCTCTTTAGCGTATTTCCGATTCCCAACTCTACAAACACGTCAAGGTTAAATACCCAAACATCTATAATTCTAATAATGAATGGAAAAAAGTCCCTCTAAAGAGAGAAAGATTTATAAATAATAATAACATCTTTTCACCATGATCCTACATGTGGTCATCCCCGAACTATAAACACTACTACTGGTACATATTGGTAATCTGTGACGCCGGGCTACGTTGATTCGTACTTTTATTATTTTTGTAGAAAAAAAGAGCACGTTATGTATGCTAAAAGTGTTTTTACTTTGTTCAAAATTATCTTTGGCTATAAAATTAAAATAGTAAAATACGTCACAATGAATAAATTAAGAATAATATTTTCCGAAAATAAAGGTTAAATAGATAATTAAGAATCACCACATAGAAAGATCTTTTTGAATAACAATTTTACTTAGAATCTATTTTCATTGTTCATAATAAATTCAATAAGATAAACATTAGTAATAATTTTACAAAATAAATAATTAAATTTTTCCTTAACGCGTGAAATAGTCAAAAATAGCTATAAATATTTTGACCGATCTACATAAAAATTGAAAACTAAAATAATTGCATTGATTTCTTTTTCTAGAATATTTTTTAAGTTTTTTAACCTTCAAGTGTTTTAAACTTTGAAAGTACTGGTACATTGTGATATGTAGGTATAATTATAATCCGGTCTGAATATATATTTCTCTTTACAACTTAAATTTTAAACTGTTTATGATCCATTGTAAGTAAAAATGTTAAAATATATAAAAATTTCGAGAAATTGTCTATGAAATTATATTTATTTATATTTTCTTTGTTGTGAAACAATCGTCTGTTTTATTACCTTAGGACAAAATAAAACCTCAAAACGGCGTTGCATGTCTCCAAAGTTGTACTGTATATTTTATGTACGACTCAATAAAAATTCATTTTCTGCAATTACGAAAAAAATTTAAAAACCCATTTAAGAGATCGATTTTAAAAACCAATTTAAAAATCAATTTTAATATACGGCTGTCGATTAATCGATTTGTTCGATTAATCGATTTTTCTAAAAACGATTAATCGGTTTTTGTATTCGACGGTTTTGCCACCACTATTAGACATGTTTAAACCGTTTAACATATAGCGAAGTCCCGCAATATCATATGAATTACAAGAATCCATGTTTCGTTACGTTGTTGATTGAAGAGCTAGGGAAGATACTCATCACATAGGAAGAAAATGTATCAAAAAATTACCCGACTTGTAGATGGTTTTACCGTCGATTTAATCCAAATTGTTTAGTTGATATGGCGTCGTAGTTAAACCGGAGTCTGTGTTTCGAAGTTACTTTCCGTCAGTTGTACAATTAATAAAAAGAACATTATTAAATAGTCGGGGCAACATCTTTCGACTTTCTTGAGAATGACCAGTTTTACCATCGATGCAATTTTCAAAGCAAATGTAAAAACAATTCGACAAGCTACAAAAATAGATTATTTTGACACCTACGTAGATTGTCAAAAATTTTAAAAAATATTATGTAGACGTTACTATAGTTAAAACAGTTAAGCTTGTGTATGTACCCCATAGATAAAAGCGTCGGGTAGATTGCCAACTCTCTTGCTTTCGTAGCTACACGATTCGTAGCGCCATCTACAGTTTACTGCAAAATTAAAAGTAAAGAATTTATTTAGCTACACTAACAAGGTTCGGATTCAGTTTACAAATAAAAAAGCACAAAACACGATCAAAGCACAAAAAGGACACTTTGCATTTAGTTTATAACTACACTTAACACAAAAAAAAGCACAAAATCAAACAATTTGAGCCTACACTGAATACGAAACGTCAGAAATGAAATTGTAATGAAATTTGATTTAAATAAAAGTTTAACGGCCAACTCGTATTTTCTAGGGATATCCGCTTGGTAATACCAACCATAAGTTGCTAATAACTTTAATGCTGCCATCTAGAATTTACTGACAAACTAAATTAAGTCCAACAGCAAGTAATATAGTGCCCCACGTATGATGTACCTTATTATAATAATGTTACAATGCTCACTTTCTCTGATTCAAGGAACTTACGTTTGCTGTGTTAATATACGCGACTGTAATACTCGTATGTCGACACCTAGTTAATATTTTGACGTTTTGTTTTGATTGTTGGTTTAATATAAATTTTATACGTATCTGTATTTAACTTTATTTCTGTTTTCATAAGTATATAATACCGAGAAATTAATACAGGTAATTAAATAAAACGAACGGCATCTGATTAAATGAATTATAATTACATGTTATGGGTAATACAGAAACCTGTATAAAAGATTATACTAACGTCGACATACGTTTATGTAAATTAATTCAGTCAGTTATACTATAAAATTAAAGTTAAATAAATTGCATTGATCTACCGTGTTTGTAGATACGCTGTTTTGAAAGCATTGTTTAAAGAGGAAACATTAGAAATGTTGCTTTGATCAAAGGTAATTTAAAAACATACATTTATGGAGAAAAGCAACTATGGCACCATTTTGGTAAAGTGAATTTTGGCCTGTTTATTTTCAACAACAAACTGCGTAAAAGTATCAGTTTTAAAATTTTTCAAAAACAATTCGATTCAACCGAAAAAGTGGAAAAAGTGACTACTTTTTGCAGCAATTACTGTGCCAAAAGTTTAACTTTTTTGCCTTAGTGCCAAAAGCAATTTATCAGTGCAATTGTATTTTATTTTTTTAATACTTAATTTGGAAAACTCCAAAAAATATTTCTTTAGTTAGAAATAAAAACATTTTATCTAACTTTTACTTGAAGTAGAATAAACACATACCGAAAATAAAAGTATAAAAATGATAAAAAGCAACTTATCAAAGGCAGCGTGGCCGAGCGGTCTAAGGCGCTGGTTTAGGCACCAGTCCGAAAGGGCGTGGGTTCGAATCCCACCGCTGTCACAATTACTTTTGTTTCTTTATCTTACTTTACAAAATTTATCTAATTTACACAAAACCAACGTGTATAATATACACACATACTTATCGAGATAAGATTTTTCATTTGAGGTATTGCTTTAATGAACCTTGGGAGATACGTATTTTTGAATACTTTCGCGTATTGGAACTTCGCACAAATTTGAAAAACGTAAACATTTTTCTAACGCAGATTCGACATAGTTTTACCGACGAGGTAATTTAAAATAGCATCACATTGTAACGAATATTTATTATATATAAGATGGGGAGTTATGCGACCGAAAAATGTAACACCCCTTTTTTTCACTTTTTCCGATGAATTCCAGTTAGTAGGTACTTAATAATGAAGCAAAAACAAAATTTATGCCAAAGGCTGATCGTCCGTATCTAAACAAGACAAGATATCAAGAAAACTACCTTTCCGATTTTTATGAAGCTTTGTGCACGGACCTTATTTATAATTCTGCAAATCTGAGTAGATGTATTTGTCAAATTAACTTTTGGGAGTTGACAAGTTATTGTTCAATACCAGCAGACAGTAAAACGTTAACTTTTTTGCATTACTAGACCAGCAAATGATAATAATAATAATAATAATAATAATAATAATATTTATTGTGTTAGTACAATTAAAATTGCTTACACGAGTCAAAGAAAAAATCTTGAAACAATTATTAAAAAATATTTAAAATACATGCAGTGTAAAAATCCAAAAAAAATAAAATCACAATTAATATTAAAAACAATCTTAAGACTAGAAACCATCATCAGTTATACTTGAACTGAGAGAAACTCATTCCAATCATACAGCACTTTTTCTGTGAGATATGATTTCAAGTATCGCTTGTAGTTTACTATGGGCAGACATCTTACAAAAGGCGGCAAGTGATTAAAAAATTTTAGTGCCCAGTAGTTTGGCCCATACGTCGATTTCGACAATCTAAATGTATTTATATAAATATTATCCGCTGATCGGGTATCATGGTGGTGAAAATTGTTCCAATACAGATAGTTCAGTTTCAACTATCTCCTTAAATATTATTGAAAATATTTAAAAAAACAATTTAACAGCTTTAAACAGGATATGTTATTATTGATAGAAAAAAATTTGATGATTTTTCCACGAGGATTAAAGGCGTTGAAGACGAGGTAAAAAATATTCGTGGTGAACTTAATAATCTAAAATCTTCGAATCTAAACACTACCAATGAGTTAAACTTTGAAGAAGTTTTGAGTGAAATTGATGAACGTCGTCAACGTTCATACAATGTTCTGCTTTACAATATTTCAGAGTCTTCTTCATTAATTCTAGAAGAAAGGGTAACCGAAGACCTTAAAGAAATTCACAAGATTTTATCTCCTTTAGGTACTTTCGCTGCTCCAAAGAAAGTTCTTCGTGTTGGAATAAAAAAGAATAGTGTTAATCGCCCTATAAAGATTACATTCAACACTGTAGAAGATGCAAAGGATGTACTTCGTTCCAATAAAATAAATCATAATCGCTTGTTTCATTTTAGATCGGACTTGACTCAAAAACAAAATAAACCATAACAAAGAAACAATTAGAGAATTAAATGATAGACGCGCAAAATGCGAATCAAATATTTCGGTAAAATATAAAGATAACTTAGCTTTTATTGTTACTAATAAAGGTAATGTTCCTTCAGATGCTTCAAAAAACTGAATGTTTATTATCAGAATGTTGGTGGGATTCGAACAAAATTGGAACTCTTTTCTGTAAACGTTAATTGTAGTTTTTATGATGTACTAATAATAACTGAGTCTTGGCTTTGTGATAAAATTAATAATTCAGAACTGAGTCTTTATAATTACAATATTTTTCGTAAAGATTGTAATTTTCTAACAAGTAAACAATCTAGAGGTGGAGGTGTCTTATTGCTTGTCAAAAAACATTTTGATGCTTCTGTTATTTTTGTTGGTGAAACAGTTGAAAGCATCTTCGTTTGTATTTCTGTTAATAGATGCAAAAATTATAACTTGCCTGACTATAAGTGGAATAATGAAGAAAATGATTCAAATATTGTTTATTGTCCAAAATTTGAAAAATTTATACGTCTTATGCATTTCTGGGACTAAAACAAATCAATAAAAACCTAATAATCGAGGAGTTTTTTAGATTTAGTGTTTTCTAATATCGAAGATTTACAAATTGATTTAGCATTAGATCAGGTTTGTGAAACTAGTGCTCACCATGTTCCGTACTGTTGGTCAATTAATTTGTTAGACAATATAACTAATTTGTCTTGCAGTTTTGAAATCTTTTAATTTTTGCCAAGCAGACTATACATTATTAAACGACTACTTTGCAACAGTTAATTGGGATTTGTGTTTTAATGGATTGAAGGTGGATGATCAGTTAGATGTTTTTATAATATTATTTATGATGCCATAATTAATATGTCCTAAAAAAATTATTAGACACAATACTACCTCATACCCAAAGTGGTTTAATTCAGAGCTTATTAGAATTTGCAAAGAAAAGAGAAAGGTTCATGCTAAATATAAAACATCAGGTAATCAATTAGACTATCTTTATTTTAAAACATTACGATCACGATGTAATATACTGAAACAACGTCTTCATAATGCATACATTGATGATGTTAACGCTTGTATTAATGATAATCCAAGGTTTTTGTGGAAATTTATTAGTGATAAAAATGTCAACGTACTATTCCTAATGTGATGAGTTACAATGATGTTTTGGCTTCTATAGGAGATAGTATAGTGGAACTGTTTGCAAAATTTGTTGCTTCTGTATACAACAATGACAATAGTACTAATACTTATGGAACCTCAGAAATCAAGCACGAGATAAATGATTCAGGATTTAGTATTAGTCTATCAATGGTTTTTGATGTAATTTCCAGCCTAAAAATGTCTAACACTGCAGGTCCTGATGGTGTACTTTGTAAATTTATCAAGAATTGTGTCTTTACATCGTCGAAGCCTTTATGGTTGCTATACAATTCTTCTATTTTGTCTGATGTATTTCCGGAGAAGTGGAAATGTAGCTTTATTTCGCCAATTTTCAAATCTGGTAATCGTCAGGTGATAAACAATTACAGAGGTGTATGTAAACAATCTATCATACCTAAAATATTTGATTCAATTATTTCTGAACAAATTCAGTGGATGTGTACAAGTTTAATTACTCCAAAACAACATGGTTTTTATAAGAAACGTTCTAGTTTGTCGAATCTTTTGGAATATTATACATTCTTAAACGAGGCATTCACTGCGAGAATTCAAATTGATTCGGTTTATACCGATTTTTCAAAAGCATTTGATCGAGTAAATCATGATCTTCTCTTACTGAAACTTAGACATATCGGCTTTTCTAATAAGAGTTTGAACTGGGTGTCTTCTTACCTAAAAGATAGAACACAACAAGTGAAAATAGGTCCTTACCTTTCGCAACCTTTTAAAGTAACGTCTGGTGTGCCACAGGGATCACATTGTGGCCCTATACTTTTTATTCTGTTTATTAATGATTTAGCACAGTCTTTCCAACATAGCAATTTTTTATTTTACGCTGATGATCTGAAAATATTTAAGCCAATTGCTTCTTTTAGTGATTGTGAACATCTCCAAGCTGACTTGAATAAACTTTTGAATGGTGCTCTAGAAATAGTTTGTACCTTAACATTGAAAAATGCAAATATATTACTTTTACACGCAATCGTGAAATCATAACATTTCAATATCAGATAGGTAGCAATTGTTTGGAATCTGTTAAAGTAATTAGAGATCTTGGAGTGTTTTTTGACTCAAGATTATCTTTTAAAATCATTATCATTTTTATTTCGGAAATGTATTAATATGTGGGGGGGTTTATCTGGAGACATTGCAAGAATTTGTCGGTTTCGGCATTAAAAATTTTATATTTTGTCTATGTTAGATCGCACTCAGATTATTGCTCACCTGGTTGGTATCCAGTTTATAATACAAATAAGCATTTACTAGAAAGAATCCAAAATAAGTTTCTACGGACGATCGAATATAAGCTGAAAGTAAATCATATACATGGATATTATCTACTTATAAAGTTCAACTGCTTGATCGACGAAGACAAGTTTCAGACATATGTGTGCTGCATGATATTATTAATTATAAGCTAGACACGAGTCTAATTTCTAAATTAACATTCTTGGTACCACTTTGTCCTAGAGTTTCCAGAACTCAAACCATTTTCCGCATTGATCATGTTACGACTAATCTAGGTGATAACCATCCTATTAGAAGGATGATGCTTTTGGCAAATAAACACTGTTCGAAAAAAGTCAATTAATTTATTTGAACAATAATTAGTTTTATACTATGTAATTTTAAGTTACTGTATTTGTATATTCTTGTAGAGATTTAAAATGTTTTAAAATGTTTAATTTTCACTTAAATAAAACAAACTTTTTTTTGTTATTCTTTAAGGATGCACTATTAGTACTATTAATATTAATATTATATTGATTTTTTTTTACTATTTTGTTTCTAGTGTTATTATTATTTTTTTATCTTTCTTTATTGTAATTGGAGGTTTTCGTAATAAAGTATTATTATTATTATTAAGTATCACATTTGATTTTTCGAGTATATGCATTATTTATTACTTGCCACATAGCACGGACCTTTATTATTAGAATTTAGTATAAAATTATCATGCGCTTTTATTTTAGCATATTTAATTTGCTGTTTATAATTTTTTTTGTATTTTTGGACCAATGGATTTAATGACGCATCTTTTATCACAGCATGTTGCATCAGTTTTAGGGTTTCCCGCATAGATCTTAGATCGTCTGTAAACCAATGTACCAAGGAGCTAGAAGATGTAATTTTTTGTCGCTTTTCAGAAAAAGCCTCCAAATACCCTGATTTGATTAGGTTTCGGAAACAATTAAATTTTTCATTAGTATCAACGATATCGTATAAAACATTCCAATTTGTTTCTGATAACAAGTGAAAAAATAAAAACTTGCCTTTCATAGTAATTGGGCGAATTATAGTAAGCACGTTTCTATTTACAAATTCGGATACTTTGATTTTTAGAAGAATACCAACATGATCAGAAGCCATATGTACAGCGGTTGCTACGAAATTATCCAGATCATAATTTGTAAATACATTATCAATAGAGCGAGTGCCCCTAGTTGGAAACTCGGCTGTTTTACGTAAACCGAACGTATTAAATATATCACAGACTTGTGCCACATGGTTATCAGGTTCATTGAAGTTAATGTTAAAGTCACCTCCGAATATGACATTGTTTTTTAACATGTCAATGGAATCCATAACATCAAAAACAATATTTAAAAATACATTAAAATCACCATCTGGTGGACGATACCACACAATAATATAAATATTAAAATAATTAACATATACAGCAGCAATTTCACAATGACGTTCGACAGACAGATTTTCTAAGTGTTTTAATTTTTTATACTGCAAGTTGTGGTCTAACAAAACCAGTGCACCGCCATGAGAACTAGACTGTCTCGAGAAATTTGAAACAGCGTGCAAGTTATTTACACAATTCAACTCGCTCTTATAATTGCGAAGCCAATGTTCGGTTATGCAGATAAAATTGAGATTATATTCTTCCATAGTTGCGTCTATAATATTTAACTTGTTTCGAACAAATTGAGTATTAACATACACACCCGATAGGAAATTATTGCTTTTAGCCACACTTATACATGATTGATCTGATCAGTTTTCTTATTTTTTACGAAAAAAATTAAAGCGGCGTATATTAATGCTAGATGGCCAAGTATTTGGCGATGTTAGATGTTCAAAGAGTTCAAAATCTGCACCTAATTTGAAGGACGCTGTTTTTAAGTTTTCATATTTACTTTCCAGTTTTTCAATAAGAAACTGTCTATTAGGGAAACGCTTAATAACATTTCGACGCTTTTTATAAGTAACTTCAGTCCACTTCTCATTTGGTTTTTCGTCCAAGATCTGCGATGTAGCCTCTTCCAGCTAAATGAGATTGCAAAATCATAGAGTTAGCAGACGGAGCAACAAAATATCATAACAAGTGTGGAAAGTAACAAATATCGTGGGAACACCAGATAACATAATTTCATAAGTGCGAAGCACTCTGAATGGAACTTAAAAGGGGTCATGTAAAGTTCGCTCTTTACATGTTTGGCTTATTTGATTAACCCATTACTTCCCAGGATGTTTTTTTTTTTCAAATCATTTGAGTACACAATTTATTTTAGGAATAATATATTTTGAAATAGTCATTCAACGCATAATGTTACTTTACACAAATCCACCTTACTCTTGCGTGCCAGTTTCTGCATCTTAATTGTTTGCTTATCTTTTCTGGAAAATGGCCACCGTCATGTTTTTGTATGATTGGAACGAAACTGGCACTCGATCTTGATTTGTGAGTCGATTTTGCGAAACATTGTAGGTAATGACGGGCAATTGTTCTCTGTATGAAAAGCATATCAGATACAGTTCTATAGAGTCGCCATCTATTTACGACTGCCAATTTTATGATGGCACCACTATTTTTTACCTCTAATGTTTACGCGGTAATTATTGACAGACTGATCCATCATGTCCATGCCACCCATTCCTCGATTATAACTTTTATAAAGTAGTGGTTGGGACACTTCGACTTTCTATTTTATGGCTGACGACCAACGCTTTACTTTTGCAAGAGGTGTTATTGTACCGCAATTGGTAGTCATAGTGACTACACTATTGTCTTCCCAACGTACAAAAAGGAGTGAGTTAGTTTTATCAAATTTGTAACTATACTCGCCTCGATACTTTTTTTTCATTTCTTTGATATTGGTAAGAGGGCATTTCTTTGTGCGATTATTACGAATTGTTCCAGTAGCTAGGTACCCAAGACATTTTAGGTTTTTCATGAGACCGTGCTTGTAACATAATTATCAAAAAAAACTATGTGATCTGAAGGAACAGCGACAGATTGAAGAAGATCAAGAACCACTTTAGTTCGTTTAAAAAACTAGTTAACGTAGTAGCATGATGTTGTAGATTAATTAAAATAATAATGAAATAAAAAAGCCCTTTTTTAGATGAAGACGGTATTTTAAGAGTGGGAGGACGAATTAAATACGGCAAATTTGCTTATGAGAAAGCTCACCCTGCTATTTTACCAAAATACCACAATTAGGGTAGCACACGGTGATAAAAGTGCATAATTGGTGCATAATTCGAATATTCTTATTTTCTAATTCGAGTAACGTCTAACGACTTTTCAGACAAATTTTGATCGCGCAGGTTCTGAAAATTCAAAAATATTTATTATTTCGAAAACCATAAAGGTGCAAAAAGCGTAGCATACGGTGATGATAAATGCATAATTGGGGCATAATTCTCGTATTTTCATTTTTTCGTGTAACATACAGGTGGGGAGGCTAGGTGTCTGTACCGCCAGCCCCCCACCGAAAATCTCCTTTTTACGCAAAACCAAAGGGGTGCAACATTTGGTTCCGACGGCAATCGAGAGTGCATAATTAGTGCATTATTTAAGATTTGTTTAATTCGTAAACAGAAAAGTGGGGGGGAGAGGTAGGTGGGTGGAGGTTTCAAATTTAATGGCAACATTGTAGTCGGTTTTGCCTCGGGTAGCTTTTAGTCGAAGAATAGATTATTACGATCCCAATTAACAATTCTTTGTTATACGCAAATAAAATATAAATGAACAGTTCAAATGTGTTTTAATTACATTCCGCACTAGGGGCCTATTTCCTTGAATGCGGCTTTCCTGGTCGGTGGCCAGTATTAGTTTTGGTCTGGGACAAGTTCTATACAGCTTCACCTTCCAGGTGGTCGGCTTTTAATTATTCCTGAACCAGTGTTTAATTAAATTTCTCGGAGACGACGGTGGTTTATTGTCAACGCAGGAGGATGCAAGTAGCCGCTGATAATGATTTTTATTTCGATACTTGAATCCGGTAAGTTTTATCGGTTGAATTTTAGCGCGTGTCTTTAGTGAGGTAAACTTTGCAGGATTTATAAGCACACTTGAATTACGCGGATCAGTTTGTTTAGCGGAGGATACGGTCTCTGTATGGCTACTTCTACAGTTTTTGATGTTGTATAACCAGCGGATAATACGGAGGCAAAGTTCTTTCCCGCTAGATAGAAACCTTACAAACGGCCCTTTCGCTCAGTTGGCACTAAGCGTACTCGGCACAGTGCAAGAGAATAGGAACGGTGTACAAGGCTCTTTCGCTCAATTTACACCAAGCGTACTTGGCGCAGTGTTATCGGGATCACAGGTCCTTCCGCGTGCTTTAGCTCCACACGTATTCAAACAGTAATAGGTACACCAGGTTCAGCCCGCAGAACGTGAGCTCTACGTTTAAAACCAGTGTCGGAGATATAATACGTTTCGGTAACGGATTCTGATTACTAATAAATTTTTATTGTAGCCCTGCAGACTCCAACGAACAAACTGCTGAAAATAAACTAAACCAAATTATTCAAAAGTACGGAAGACGGCACAAAAATGAAAAAAAAAAAATTAACTCGGCAAACGGTAAAATAAAATCGGTAAAACACTGGTCCGGCTCGGCGAACGGTGAATCTCGGAAAATCTGC
The DNA here is from genome assembly GCA_030710515.1 of Abscondita cerata. Classification (NCBI taxonomy): domain Eukaryota; kingdom Metazoa; phylum Arthropoda; class Insecta; order Coleoptera; family Lampyridae; genus Abscondita; species Abscondita cerata. The sequence continues at coordinate 40,348 of JALBCR010003272.1, read as the reverse complement.
AAGAACAGAGAGAACTGAGAGAGCTAAGCCAAGCGTCTTCTCGTATTTGTACGCGTAGCTATCTCTCGGAATGCGCGACGTTGCATACCTCAGCACGACCTATTGTTATCGTCTACATGCTTTCGGTTGATAATGACATTGTTGCTTTGCTTATGGGATTTCCTGTGTACAAATTTATAATTGTCATGCAAAAATTGTACGAAAATTTGCAAATAATTAAATTATTTTTACGGATTCTTATAACATTAGCACCTTCAATGTCGCAAAATCATTTTTGTACATTTTGGATTTCACCATCATAAACATCGATTTCTTCCGCAACTTTGGTACAATCATTTTTTCCTGAAATATTCTGATTTATTATAATTACGTTTTCAAAATAAGTCTATTTTCGGAGCTTTTGTCCTAAAATATTGAAATCCTTCCCAATTTATTAATTGATCTTGAATTAAGAAAAGCGTCCTCAGAAAATTGGAGAGAACATTGTAGAATGTGAAAAATAATATTTTAGAATATTTCAGTTCCATATAAGGGTGTTATTCTGGATCTTCGAAAACATGAGATTTTTCCCTATACTGTTTTAACATTCCTTCTATAAATAAATAATAGAGTTCTCAGCGATTTGATATAACGATTTTACCACAAAAAGAGTACGGAATGCTCTTAATACTGTATCAAACTGTATTAAGGTTACCCGTACGCTATTTTTGGCCATTTTCGAGATATTAGGTCTTTTTGAAACGTCAAATCTACAAATTAAATAATAGATGAGCCATTTGATTTAAAATAAGCAAATTAACAGCACCTTCTTGTTAAACCGGAAGTGACAGAAAGACAGAAATATTTTACAAAAAGTACACCGAAAACAAAACTTAACCCCAAATTTTTAAAGGGGTTTCTCAATTATATTCCCATAAATTTTTTTTTAATGAACGGTGAATAACCCTGTATACTAAACTAAAAGATATGGACAATAAAGATCAAATAAAAAACGTCGTGTATCAAATAAAATGTATAGATTATGAATCTGTTTATGTGGGCGCTACAAAAAATTTTATTAAAACAAGGATGTTAAATCACAAAAATAACATCTAATCAGCAGAACTAAATCAGATATGACTAATATGACAAAGTTAGCAGAACATGTAATTGAAAATAACCACAATTTAAACCTAAGTAGTCCTATTAATTTGTGTACTAAAACTAAATAATGCTAAAAGTGATGCTATACATGAAAACAACAAAAAAAGAACAGATACAGAACAACTAAGCGGCATTTATACCAATTCACTAAAATTAAACTTGTAAAAATGTTTTATTGTCAAGATATTGTAAAAATGTTTTTTGGCCTCCTGAACTGTAAAGCACATTTTTCAGTTTCAGCGGTAAAGTACGGCTACTATACGGTAAATTAGTAGCTGATTTATCTGCTATTTGGGAACGTTTTAAAAATAAATAAAGTATAAAATCAGTAGAAATAATTTTGTTCTTTTTTTAATTTTTGTCGACCAAATTATACAAACTTCGTGTTAAAGTGATTTTACGGAGCTCTAGCTAATGAGGAAACAAACAAACAAAGTTGTCGTGGCGTAAAATCCTACTTTCCACACTCTAATGTAAATAACTATTTTGTACTCATAGTCTAACATTACTGATTTCCCGGTTATTCTCGATGCACCGGAAGTTCCATTTCCCGCACCGCGGTGATTTTTAGTTTCCGAGGGAATAGGGAAATTTTTGTTAGGTTAGTATTAGTTGACAACGCAAAACAATTATCAAGCAATCGGATAGACAGTGCTACCAACTCAAATTTCTTGCAAACACAAAAAACTAAGCAGCTGTGAATTTATTAATTTATGAATTATTACTACAGTTACTCGTTATAAAATAGTTATTTATGTAACAAGGACAAAAAGTGCACTTTTATGTACGAGACTGAATTTGCTGGCCGAGGCGTTAGCCGAGGCAAGCAAACAGGCGAGGTTATTAAAAAGCACTTTTTTCCGAGGTACATATTAATTTTTTCCGTTGACCTTAAATTAATTAATTTTCTATTTATTACCGTTTACTGAAAACAAAATGTTTAGTAATTTTAAACAAAAATTTTACGTTTGTTCTGATTTTACTGTACCTAATGTTCACTTCACCGTTCAGTATTGTAACATTTGTGTCAAAATTTATTAAAGGAAATAAAAGCTTTCCGCGTTCGAATATTGTACCGATAAAGCATTTGTTTACAACAATCACATAATTTTTATAAGAGCACTTGATTATGATAGGTAATAGGTAAAACATGTACTTTTTTATAATTTATTAAAATAATAAAAATTACATTTAGGTAGTGTTATTTTGAAGTATATTTAAAAATGTAGTTATAGTTGGAAGCCTACCCTCAAAATTAATGCATTTCTTTAATTGTTTATGATCAAAGATGTAATGAAGTTTCTCCTATTAAACACATTAAAGTCGATTCTTACTAATTGGACATATAATAGTTATAAGACTGAGTTTGTACCGTGGTCAGACTTATAATCATTTTATATTCAATAAAAATATTGCCTGACCGTAAGAAAGTATGCAAACGTAGTTTTTGATTCACTCCGAAAATGTTTCAAAAATGTAATAATCTTCTTTCAGCTTATTGAAAACTGTGAAATTCACCTTGTTTTTGTGTACGAATAAATCTTGAACCCAGTAATGTTGATGGCTTATATGATTCTATTTTTGTTTTTTCCTGCGACAGAATCAATATTCAAATGATTTTTCACAAGTAATTACTGTTCTTGTGTTTTCCATTAGCATTATTACTTATTTACATCAATCAAATACAGTAATAGAAAGGTACCCATAATTAACTCACTTCTACTGTAAGTTTTTGTATTTTATGATCGTGAAAATTTTGTATCGGAACTCCGCTTCTGTATCAAAATGTTACCTAATAAAATTGTCTAAAGCAATCTCAAGTCGTATGAATTCTGTCTTACCTTATAAATGAATAACTTTAAAGAAGTTAAAGTGTTACATATTGAAAACAATGTATCGAGTATTGTGAGATTACAACCAGGCTCTTCTATATGCTTCGCACATTGTAGAAACTATAAACAATTTATTAATATCATTTCAAAGCACTTAAAATCATTTACTTGTAATTTGAACAACAAATTGTTTTTGTTCAAAGTTGTGTGGGATTGAGAAATTGAGGTTATAAATGGAAGTAAACAAACAATATTCTGCAGTATCTAAAATGTTTCAGTATGTACCTAAAGTACTGTAATATCCTATGTAGTCACTAAATTCATCCTTTCTTAAAATGGGTTTTCATACTGGTTACTTCGACTTTATTTAATTTGACATAAAATAATAATTGACATTGACAGATGTTTGCGGACGAAAAGTATTACAGTTAAAAAAGTGTTACTTTATGATTATTCAGGGAGTACGTAAAACTCAATTTTATAATGAGGTCGACGGAAAAATAATATACCTAACTTTTTCGAGAAGAGGTTTGTACAACATTTTTTGTAACAAGCTAATATTCCTTCATTAAGCAGAGTACCTGTCTTACATTATTGTCTGATTTTGATATAGCTAATTACCATGATATAAAATGTAGAGTGTTATGAACTGACGTTTTCTGTCTAAAGTGTTTGTGCAGCTCATATTCCGTTCAAAATGTCTGAAGAAAGTTTTTCATGTACACCTCTAGACGTCCGAGATATTGTAAGTCAGGCAGTAAATAATTTACTATCTGACAAATCAAAAACTCGTTATGAAAAGGTGTAGGAAGCATTTAAACAATGGTGCGAGTCTAAACACATTAAGACTGTTACAGAAATTTGCTTATTGGCGTATTTTCAAGAAATTTCATGCAAGAAATCATTGTGGCATACTTTTTTAATACTGAAATCTTGCCTGAACATTTACGAAAATACTGATATATCCGAATATTTCAAAATAATCGCACTTATTAAAAAAGGAAACAGTGAATGAATGGAAAACATCTGCGGTTGCAGGAAGGATACGTGGAGGATTTCTTTCAATCTAAGATAGATTTAGCTAATAAAATTATGTTACCAGGCCCAACAAATACCTTACCACACACTATCATTTCTAATGTCACTTCAAAAGTAGTACATACTTCAAGTAATGGAAATGATATTGTACCTGGGATTTCGATTTCTGGATGCGAGAACTGCACAATCAATGTAAACGTGTATTACACCAATAGTGATAATGATAATTCTAAAAATTAATGTAAATCAATCGTTCTTTTGTTAAATAAATGTTACATAATATTAAATAAATGTTTATTCGCTGAATTTGCGCTTTTTCAAAGACAAAAAACATATTAACTTCTATTAGATCTTTCTGCTAATAAACAATGACAAGTTTTGGGTTTAATATTCAATTGAATGATGGTGCAAGAACCTGTGGCAATAACTTTCAACAATCTTTCAAATTAGTATGCTGTGGTTTCAACGTCAACGTATTTTCTTTCTTTTAGGTTATGTCGTCGATTGAAAGGTCTTGGATATGTGTTTTAAATGTAGTAACCAACCAAATAGATAGATGATACTATAAATTTTTAACAGCTTTTATACGTTTTTTAAGTTTACTTCTTGTCTTTATGAATAAAGAATTTTTGGGAAAATAGTTTCAACTACAAATTATATTTACTATATAATGTTATTGTTTAAATGTCTATAAATGCCAGTGTGTTTTGTAATTTTTCCCGAACTGATGCGAGAAAAATAGCTTTATGATTGGCTACACACTTATATCAAATGTCATTTCCCAAGCGGCGAGTACAAAATAGATCTAGACACGAGCACGATATTAGCACTTTCGCACGAGTTAGGAACAATATTTTTTAGACGGTTTGAACAACATAACTGAAACTAATTATAAATTTCCAATTCCATCGGAGACAAATTCCTCTATAATCTGGATACCTTAAACCGTTGCTATGGACATGTTGTTTATTATTTTAAATTGTCTCTTATTCTCGCTGTGAATTTCTGAATTTCTAAAAAGTGTGTTATCTCCTCTAAACTGTAAACGATAAAATATTGATAGTGATCTGTAAACTCTGAAATATGGATAATGATGAAGATAGTATTTTGAAAGCAGCAAATGAAACCAGCCTTAAGTTGTTGCCCTAAATCCCGGCAATGTTATGAGGAAGCTTATAGCAAGTTTATGGAGTGGCGAAAGCAAAACAGGGTAAATTATTCGTTTTCGCAAAACGTCATGTTTGCGTATTTTGGAGAGCTGTCGAAAATTGCCCAGGTTGTGCGCAACTGGATACAAGCAAATAACTTGGAGCTGTTACCCTGGCCAGCAAAAAGCCCAGATTTTAACATTATCGAAAATATTTGGGCTCGAATACTTGCTGTTATCCGAAGACAACAAGGGCCAAATTTTATACCAGTAAACCGTAATGCACTAATTGCAGCCATTGATACCGCATGGGAAACGATTAATATTAATTATATTGATACCTTGATAGCGTCAATGAGCAGACGCCTCCAAGAATGTATCAATAATAATGGAGGTCACACCCATTATTGATTTCTTATATTTATTTATATAGTAATACCTTTATTTAAAAAAAAGTTTTCATTTAATTTTAAACTATAACTTGGTATCTTAATTATAATTATGTAATAAATTCTTGTCAAAAACTAAATATATACGTTGACAATAAGAATTGCCTTAGTTTTTATTTTCACTTTTATATTAACTACAGAAAAAATGAAACGTCATAAAATATACATTTTGTAAGGACTAAATATTATGAATAGAGAGTTTAATGATTTTTTTAATAACTTACAATAATTAGTAGGTTAGATTTATTTAAAAATAAGTAATAATCAGTCAACCCAAATAACCATGTTTAGTTTTTGATTTAATTTAAAAGTTATTGCTTGTAGACGTTTTTAAATCAAAATTATTTCTAATTTTATTTTGTAAACATTTCCTAAACAAAATTTTGATTCGATAATTAATCGAGCTATGGTGTTTAATTAGCGTAAATTACCTATTTTCTAAAACGTGCTTAGTGTAATGATTCATTCTACAGTCCTTCTATAAGATAACCCCTGCTGAGACTACCTGCTGTTAGAATTGTAAATGATACCCTTAAGCCCGCTTCACAATGTGCAAACTTTTGTTTACAGAAATTGTGGTGTCCAAGTTTTAAATTTCATGAGTGTACATCCCTATAAACAAAAACCCTTCATCAATTGAACTTTCAATTTTAGGTAATTTTGGTGTTCGGAATTAGTGGAGCCATGCGAAGGAACGAATTGGTCCAATTAAAAATTGACGATTGAACTGATGTCGGTTCGGCCGTAATTGTAAAATTCCGTGACAGGATCGTTTTTTCACGATAGTTAACGAATTTTGCGGTATCTATAGCAAATATGCTGCTCTTCGATCACCAAATACCCTTGAACGTCGCTTTTTTTTTAATTATCAGCAAGCCAAATGCACTAAACAATCAACAAGATAGGTAGCATCCTTGGTTTAGATGAACCCGCATCTTACACGAGCCACTGTATGAGGCGATCATCTTCCACCATTTTTGTGGATGCTGGTGGTACGATTGAAGATCTGAAACGCGACGGTGGATGGGATTCTTCATCAGTGGCAAAAATTACATAGCAGAGTCTATTGGGCACAAAATGAAAGTTGTTAAAACAATCACTTCGGACGTTAAAAATTCGTCAGAAACTTCGTCAGAAACCTCGTCAGAAACTAATCCAATTACTGATAACTTGAACAATGAAGCAGAATCATCCATCATGACAACTTCTTCAACAATTGTCAAATCATCAAATTTGGTAAAAATGTTTGAAAATTCAAATAAAAAAGTAACACATTTCAATAACTGCACATTTAATATTAATAAAGATTTCATTCAAATAATAATTGTGCATAATTATTTAAATCCTAATAATCCGAATTTGTGTATAAACTATAAAACTAGAAAAGTGACGATCGGAATAGGACTTCATCCATTGGCCGAATTCATATCATGCACCGTGAATGATATGAATTATTTCCACACTGGTCAGTGATATTTTGAAGTTTCGATCTCAGGTTGCTACTTTGATATGTGTCACTTTCGTGACAAGCCGTCTAAAAATAACTATTTCACGATACTTATGGTATCTTCCTAACGGTTAATCATTATTTTTTCTACGTAAGTCACATTCATACTTTTCAAACTGCTTAAATCCTAGTAATCAGTAAAATTAACTATGTTACTAGATTCTAAATTTACAATTGTATGTACAACTTCGATAAGGTGAACTATCTGAACTAACGTCATTTTTGTAATTCTGTACTTTAATATGAATTGTCATTTAAAACAAAGTTGTCATCAAAATCACATGAATCTGTTACAAAGGTCTCTCGTTCCTCATCTTGCTGATTCTAGAATTAGAAAGCTTCTGCTTCATTTTATTCACAATTTCTACCATCTACGCTTGCTTGAAAACTCCCCGAATACTCCATACAAATCTATGTAGTAGTTATTGTTTCGTCTTTTACCATTGTTGTACACTTCTATTGGTTTGAAATATTTAAATCGATCCCGTAGAATTTGTAAAGGAGAATTTACAAATATTTATGGATTTAGCAGCGTATGGTACTAATCCGCTTGGACTTGCTATAGACCTAGACGAAGTGAGTGATACCTCGATCAATTTGGAATTAAAAAAAACTATAAGAAGATAATCAATATTTTGCTTAATACAGAAACTATTGCAGCAGCTAAATCAAAATATTGCTTACCTTCTTTTCCGAATTTTGCCGGCACTACGTTTTTACATAATAATTTCCGTTTATTGTTTATAAAACAGTCAGAGGGTGACAAATGTTTTTCGTAGATTAACTTATTTCCTAAAGGACCAATATCCATAAGCGCAATAGCAAGGTACCACAATATTTATTCCACTCCGTTGTCCACCTTACAATTTTTGTAGAAAAAAAACTCTAGTCTTCCCTGTTTTTTTTTTACTATTTGGGCATCTGACGTATACATACGTACGCATTGTCACAGAAATCACGGTAATTTCGAAACACAAACCTCGATTCAACTACGATGCTCAACGTCAGTGACAAAGCAACTAAAAAATTATATCGACGGTAGAACCATCTACATGTCGGAGTAATATTTTGTTACATTTGATTCATATGCGTTTCGCATCTTCCCAAACATGTTCAATCAACGCTTCTATTATAAAATCATCTGTAGAACGAATCATCAATCAACAAGATAAAAAAGTGAGTTTATTTGAGAATATTAATCAAAAACGCATAAACCTTAAGGTCAATTAAAAAATTAAGAAAACATAATATTTGTGCTGACTGTTGACATATCATTATGAAATCAAGCATAGACAAATAATTAAAACCTTTTTCTTTGTTTCTTCATCAGACTAAATTGAAAACAATTTACCACCCAAACTTATGGAATCTTGGTTTCAAATATTTTTAATTATAATCATTTCATCTACATACACTAAAAAAATTATTTAAACTCGTGCAACATAATCGCGAATTCATTAGATTCCGTTCACATTATAGTTTAGTAGACGATTTCAATTTTACGTTTTCAAGTACTTACCGATTGTTTAATATAGACAATGATACCACCTTCTGAAAAGATTATTAAAAATAATATTTATAAAATCACGTGATTACTTTTGATTAAGATTTTAAAGAAAAATTGCATTAGGTATTAGAAGTTACATTTTCATTTAAAAGCAAAATTGTGTTTTTTGTTACAGCAAACTCTCCATTAAACGTCACTTTGGCTAATCTTAATCGCATTTGACAGCAAACGTGTGACATGAAACGGGAATAAAAGAGATTTCAACAAACACATTTTCTATAATCTGGGATATTCTAACAATATATGTTGTAATATATTCATTTTAAAAGCAATTTTCTACACATATTACCCCATTTCTATCGGATTATATACCCCATTGTTTAGGTATTGTGTAGGTATAAATCGCACCTTGCTCTTTTCATAAGGGAAGGATTTGTTTTGATACTGGATCCTGATATACTATTACATATCCTTATTCATTATTTTGATATTGTGTTAGTGCATCTACATTCTGATTTTCATAGAGATGTAATCTCTTTAATTGTGTAACGAACCATTACTTTACTGAATGTATCTTTTTTGCAAATCACGTTACTTTCACTCTTATAAATAATAATAAACAAATCTAGAAATTAACTTATGAAAATAACTGAATATTATCCACTCATTTTATTTATGTTTATAAATTAATGCATTTTGTGATTTAAATTTCTTTGTGTAACACATATTGCTAATATTCTTATGTACAATAATCTGTAAACTTAAATAGACATTTTTTTTTTTCTATAATAAATTACTTTTATCTTAACGTCAAAAAAAATCTGAAAAAACCTTGGAGCCAAACAATACCATTGTGATAAGATGCGTGCAATAAATTTTTGTTACACAGAAAAATGCTCTAAAACTTAATCACGAGTAAAACGGATAACAATGACAGCGTCATGTAAACGCTAAATTTCATTCGAATTTATAAATCATTCAACGTTTCCGTTTTTATTAAGATTTTGCCTTTTATAGTGGCTCGTTTTGTTACTGATAACGGTGATAACTCAAATCGTAAAATTCTTTTGATAAAATTATTTAGTCATTTTTCGGAAATGAAAATGCATATAAAGTTTTTTACAATCACCTTATAATTGAATATGTAAAATGCTAACAGATGGAAGCAAAAGATGTTAACTATGTGTTAAGATTATTTATCCATTGAATCTACTTTGCTGTGATTAGAGATAGTCATTGAATTATTAAAACAAATAGAAATATATAACCCACTTATTATTTAATTGCACTGGAGTCCAACATTGGTGGTCATTCAATTATAGATATGACTTGAGTATACGAGGGCGGTCTAAAAAGTTTCCGACCTCAACGTGAAGATGGCAGTACTCGTCAATAAAAGTTAGGGAATGTAGTTGTTCATCTTTTGACAGCAACACATCAAAGTTTAAGCCATTTTGGATGCGCAGTTTTTATTTGACAGTCGTTTGAGTGAGTCGATGTGAGTATTTTTGTGAAAATGGAGAAAATCGAGTATCGAGCTGTCATAAAATATTTGTTTTTGAAAGGGAATACGCCTACGCAAATTAAAGATGAGTTAGACTCTGTGTACGGGGACTCTTCACCGTCATTTACCACTGTGAAATTTAATGAATTTAAACGTGGGCGTAAGAGCTTGGGAGATGATAAACGATCGGGACGTCCAAAAACTGTAACTACTGACGATAACATCGCTAAAGTTCACCAAATGTTGTTAGATGACCTCCGAATTAAAGTAAGAGAGATAGCAGAGGCAATGAAAATGTCCAAAGAACGTGTTTGTCACATATTAAATCAAGATCTAGGGATGAGAAAGCTGTCCGCGCGTTGGGTGCCGCGTTTGCTAACGTTAGACCAAAACGTGTTCGAATGAACATTTCCAATGCTCTGTTGGCCCAGTTTAGGCGCAATAAATCCAAGTTTTGGCGCCGATTAATTACTGTAGATCAGTGGTTCTCAACCTTATTTTGTCCTTCGCCCACTTTAAGAATAGTTTTGTCTCTAGAGCCCCCCCTCCCAATCTTTTTTACTCCCTATCTGTCGCGAATCTGAAACAGTTATTGCTACGATTATATTTAAACTTATTATAGTCGTAAGTTAGGATATCATCCATATCTTATTTATGAGCTTGAAGAATGTTTCAATGAGAACAATTAAAACGCATACTTAAATATATTGAAATATATTTTATGAACATCGAAAAACATAGAATTTACAACTTTTAATGAGAAGGTTGAATTTGGTGCATTTTTAGGAGTTTGTTAATATCAGGCTCCATTTTACTTAAAAACAACCGTAAGTCGCCGCGTTCAGTAACATGAAGCCGATTTCTCTTTTTGGTTACCAAAGTTGCTACAGCACTAAATCCACGTTCAGCTAAATAGGAAGATGGGAACGCTATCAAAAATCGTTGAACTATCGCCCATAATCCAGGGTAGAGTTGTGAAATTGGTTTCTGCAGCCAAAATTCTTGATAGCCAATTCTGAATTTAATTTTTAATTCCTCATTTGTCGTCAGCTCTATTAATTCTTCATCTAACTGGGATGATTCTGCTGTGTTTGCATTTGAAAAAGGATCCAACACCCAGTCTGGTATACCCATGTTTAAAATATCCTGGAATCGTTCCTTAAAATCACTGTGGAGGTTTTCTAAGTGTTGACAGTAAACAAGCAAGTCGTCGTTCTCGAATAATACTGCTGATAAATTTGGAAAGTTATTGAATTCCCGCCTGCCGATGTTTTTTTTGTATAACAGCAATTTGGATATGAAAGCAGCAATACAATTTTTTGTCTTGTTAAAATTTAAGTCGTCGCCTTGAAGTTGGAGATTGACAACATTAAACAATTTATACAGGTCTGTTAAGTACGCAATATCGTTCTTTGATGAGATGAGATTGTCGCGCAATTCCGGATCTTTGTTTTCTAGGAACTCTATTACAGATCCAAACAGATTATAAAATCGACTCAAACAAGTACCTTTTGACAACCAGCGCACCTCTGTGTGAAGCAACAATCGGTTGAAATCTTCATCATTGGCAATACAAAGCTGACTAAACAATCTGTCATTTAAAGAGTTACTTCTAATTTTATTAACAGCTCTGATAACATATTGCATTGATGTATGGAGGCGATCACTCAGATTTTTCGCAACCAAATGCTGGCGATGAATTACGCAATGCACAGCAAGCACATGAGGAACTTTATTTTTAAGTACGCTATGAAGCCTTTGTGACGACCTGTCATAGCCGGTGCACCATCCGTAGCCACTGACAAAATATTATTAAAAGGAATTTTCTTTTCGTCACAAAAATTTTCCAGAGTATTAAATATAGTTTCTCCTTTTGTATCAGTTTCTAAATTTGTAGCAAACAATAATTCTTGACATATTTTCTCATCTTTGATGAACCTCACGTATGACAATAACAATGCTTCATTGGTTGGTAAAGTGGACTCATCCAGCTGAATTGAAAATTGACAAGTCTGCAGGTGATGGCACAATGATTCTTCAATGTTTGCAGCCATCTCATCAATTCTTCTTTGCACAGAACTATTACTCAAGGGAATTTTTCGAATAATATCTACAGCTGGTTTATGGAGCACAGTGGTTATTACTTCTTTTACTGCTGGTAAAATTAAATCTTCTCCAATAGTGTGGGGTTTGCCCGTTTTAGCGATTAACAATGAAATATTGTACGAAGCTCGAAGTCCGTCATCATCTTGCTTCGCAGCTGATGAAAAAGCTTTGATATAGTTGGCTGAATTTCGTACTTGTTTTTGATGTTTTGAAAATACGTCACGTCTTTATTTTTCTTATCTGGGTGTATTTTATTCAAATGATCTTGAAGTCTAGAAGGCTTCATCGCTTCATTTGAAAATGTTTTTGGCAAATAAGGCACATTGGAGATGATGGATTTGTGGGATTTTCGATAAATCCGTATTTAATATAATCCGCACTATACTGACGTCGCTTCTTTTTGCTTCCGACATAGTTTTTAATTTACAAATACGTGTAAAAATTAACTTATGGAATACTGCTTTCAATTGCGCGCGATAATACTAATGAAAATAAAATGAACAATCTTTGTCTTTATATAAAATTATGGGCAACATATAACACGCACCGACAGGAATAAGATGAAAATGCAGTGACGTAACCGTAACACCTGGCGAGGACTACGTTATTGTTTTTACCGCTTATTTTAATTTGGCGTTATTTTATTTTATTTTAATGTTGTACGTTGGACGGTTACATTCGTACTGTCCCTACATTAACTATTTACAGTTAAAATACAAAAACTATTTCAGGTACAAATCATTTAACAACAAAGAGGATTAAACGAAACAAAAGCTTATTGTATATTTTAGAAAGTTTAGGACATTAATGACGTTTTCAAGAAATGGTATTGAGTATTTGCAAGAATAACAAAGATATTTACATTAACAAACAAAACACTATAATTATCTATAACAAACAATAATTCTTAAGTGCTTTTATTGTGCACGGTCATAAACAGTTATTTATTTTAAAGATTACGTTACAAGTTGCTTCTCCCTAATTATCACGGGATCTTTTAATGCCCCCCTGAAAGTCTCAAATGCCCCCAAGGGGGCGTTATCGCCCACGTTGAGAACCGGTGCTGTAGATGAAACTTGGATAAACCACTATACGACTGAAACAAAAATACAGTCGAAACAGTGGACTGCAAACGGGGAACCGGCTAAAAAAGAAGAAAAATCTGTTTTTTTCGGCTGGGAAAGTGATGGCGACTGTTTTTTGGGATAGTCATGAAGTTATCCTAATCGATTATCTTCAAAAAGGGAAAACCATTACAGGAACATACTACCCATCATTACTTAACAAGCTGAATGCAGAAATTGCGGATAAACGGCCACATTTGCAGAAAAAGAAAACCCTGTTTCACCGAGACAACACCTCAACAGTTGCCATAACGAAAATCCATGAATTACAGTTTGAACTACTTGATCATCCACCTTATTCACCAAATCTAGCCCCAAGCGTCTTCTTTCTGTTCCCTCAATTAAAAACTGCGCTCGGAGGACAAAGATTTTTTTCAAATGGGGATACAATCACCTTCACGAACAATTATTTTGCAGAGAAGAACGCCAAGTACTATTTGGACGGATTAAAGAGATGGGAGCATCGCTGGGAGAAGTGTATAGGAGACTAGGTAGAAAAATAAAAATAAATTTTATGATAAAAATTCTTGTAGCTATGTTAGGTCGGAAACTTTTTAGACCATCCTCGTAAATATCCAGTGTATTAGACAATTCGCGATTTTCCATTTATAATTGAATGACTGTTTCTTGCTAATCACACCAAAGTAAATGCGTAAATAATGTTAACGCATAGTTAATGACCGTACTTTTTGAATCGCTTATACTTGTGCTTCCATCTGTTGGAATTCTAAATATTACGTTTGCAATTCGCTACATGTTAAGCATTAACACGAGTTGCGGATATGGATATAATGCAATTATCTGGTTATTGATGAATATTATTAAAAAGATTTTTCTTCCGTAACAATTTTTAAAATAAATTTTCTAAGACCGTACTGCAGGCTAACTGGATCCCTTAAAGGAAGGTGAATGTAAAAAAGGAACAAACCACTTTTTACTGGTGGAGGCGACGTTTCGCACCCTAATGTGGGTGCTTCTTCAAAGTCATTGCTAAATAAAACAAACGATAATAATTACATTGCTACAAAATTTTTTAGTAAAGTATATAAACATATGGAGAACATAATTATTAAAAAAGGGGGGTTGATTAACAAATAAAAGAATGAAAATCACAAACAATACACTTAAAACTGTAAAAAGTCACATTTATTTATTTTTATAAAAAGATTAATTTATATAACAAAGTCATATGACGTCAAAACTTAATTAAAATTATATAACAAACAACAAAAATTGTCAAACTAGCCTAGAAATAAATATCATAAAAATTTTTTTTTTACAAATAACAAATCTAAAGTATGAATGTAAGCTTTCGCGGCTGTTGTCACTAAGATTATTAAGAAGACAACAACATCAGTCTTTAGGGTAACTTCTGAAGAAGCTAACAGCATGGTTAGCGAAACGTCAAGCAGAGAACGTAGGAAGGAAGGACGAACACCGCTCAACCCGGAAGATAATAATCTTAACAAATCTAAAGCTTAAAATTCGGTATAATATTGTTTGTGTATAAATGAGTATTAAATTTTTGATGAGTTTAATGCAATAAAAATTATAAACTATTTTATTTAATTATATTTGGGAGGAACGAATTAAAAATTACAAAAAAAATGTAATGTATTGTCATTGGATTCAAAAATTAAGCATATTCCAAAAATACAATAATATTCAGGGTGTTCCATTTAAAAATTAAAGTTGGTGTCACTTCCGACAAAACCGAAAGTAAAAAGAATAACTTCAATATCCAAAAGTGACATTTATTATGCATATAAGATACCCCGAATTTAAATAAAATTTAAAAAATTGGAGGGTGTACAATCATCGTGTTACACACGGTATACTAATTATTCTGTTTGTGGTACGAACAGTCGATAATAATATAGCAACCATTTAACATCTCCTGATATTTTTTAATTAATTTCAATGGTTTTTGAGGTGACAACCGCAGCCACAGCAAAATGTCAAATCATTTTTTCGTGAAACCTGATTCTAAATGAGTTTCATATTTTCAAGAAGCTACAAAGATATTTTTTTCATTCAGACAGTATATTTGGGAACAACTGAAATTCCCATTGACTTATTCGGATAATATTTCTTTAGAATGTATTGATTCTGCGATACTGATGGAAATAAATGAGTAACATTTTGGAAGCATATGTTATAGTGATTACAGTCTGATTACAGTGATCACTCTTAAATTGATGGCAATATGACCAATGTCCTTAAAGCACGTTTTTATTGCCACAAGATACATGAATGTGTTACGGCACGTGTTTCCAAAATATTTTGTAATAGACACGGTTGCAGCACAAGTTGTACGTAAGGAACACTTTTGAAGCATTGATATGTGGTACTACCTGATCAGGCTAAGGACAAACTGGAATGATTCTAGTACACAAGTATTGCGCAGAGCGGATGAGCAATTTGTAAGATCCTGAATGAAACGACTCATCACATTCTGCGTCATGAGACACTCACTGTCTAATTTCTGAAAGTAATGGAAGATGAATGAATGAAGATAAGAAAATTATTACAAAATAAAACTTAAAGAAGCAGCATTCATCAACAACAACAAGGAGATCTTTAGCCAGCCAAGTGTAAAGATGAACAACATATGGAAACCAATGGTGGAGCGTCTAAATCAACTCAAACTACACTAATTTTTTCATTAATTTATCATCTGTTCCTCTCATTTCGTATGCTTAAACGCTTCACCAAACACGTCGTTAGTATACAGCGTGTTCCAAAATCGCGGCATATATTATAGAGGTCAAAATAAGTTAATTGGACCCAATTTATCAATATTCCAAAATGTATGGTTTGTCCGTGAAAAGAGTTCAAAGTTTTCTTAAAAAATCACATTTTGGTGCATGAAACAAATTTTATTAAACTCAAAAATGTGCATTTTAGAGACTGAACCCAAAGTAGATTTTTGAAAGACGGAAACCATCCTCACCTCTAATAATTTTTTTTGTAATTTTATTAGGGGTGGTATTACGGTGTTAAGGCTTTTTGAAGGAAAGACTTATTGTTCATCTTCATTGTTTGACTCTCGTAAAAACTTTGTATTTCGCATAGTTTCAAAGGGAAAAAATGTTTTCTCAAGTACTTATATTCTTAGAACAAGTTTAATAAAATTGTAATACAAAATTTAGTTGGTGGTGGTAACAAAAATCATGATTTTGACAGGACACAAATCCATAATCACCCCAGTTTATTGTTGACAATGAACGTTTCAACAATTTTATTGTGATTTTGTAAGTAAAGTTTGAACTCTTCTCGCGGATAAACGGTACATTTTGGTATATAGGTAAATTGGGTTCAATCGATTTATTTTGACTTCTACGATGTTGTGTGATAGGTTTATTTCTCCGCAATTTTGGGAGAACCTGTAGTTCCACATAATTTTCGATTTTTTTTTAAATTAAAACAAATATTTTTCGACCTTACCCAACACCCCCCCCCCTCTTCCGTTCTTACATGTTTGCGGCATCGGTTACTAATGCACCTGTCATAAATTTTTTTAGTATTTAGTGTATCTCAATTTATTGAACTAGTAGCTGCAAAAAACCTACCTCTCCCAGTTACATCTGTATTATTAGAATAGGTACGACGCAAACTTTTATTTTAACAGAATTTATAAATAGTAACGTGTAAGTTCATGGGACCATTACTTGTTACAGTAAAAAATTAGAAAAACGTTGGTTCGTCACTAAACATAAACGAAGTAGACTAATGGAAAAGTGAGGAAAAGACTCTTAACCTACATAAATTTTCCTGTTCTTATATTTAAAAAAAAATTTACTTTACACATTTTTTTCAAACAAAAAATCTCCTACAATATCATTTATACAAATCTTATTTTTGTTTTCGCTTATCGAGTTTTTAAAATATAAATATTTTAATTAAACGAGTTTATTTAGTTGTTTTCAATACAAAGGCAGAACTAATACTAATTAAAACTAATACATTTTCTTTTCATGAGTCGATACATCCGCTGTCGATGAACTTACTTTTGATACGTTTGCAAATTATTGAGTATCAGTAATTTCCGATGTCTTCGAACTCAATTTGTTAAGTTTGCGGATTTCTGAATATAACTCCTCCATGGCCAGTGGGAAGACTGTCCTCAGGATTCGGAGATAGAGCACTTTCACATTTTTGTAACACACTTTACTCAGTTTCACTTTTATCCTATCTTTAAATTTATACAATACAAAAATACTTAAGATTATTACTACGATAACTATTAGATAGTGCGAAAACTGATATTGAACCGGTATTTCCTTCGAATACGTTAAATCATCTTGCATGAGCTGTTCTTTAATTTTTTCGTCTAAATTAATTGGGGTGAACTCGAAAGGCCTACTATTTCTTACGCGGCTTTTGAATTCAATTTCGGTTAATTTTGGAAGGTTCAATTCTTTGAACATTTCGTTCTTACTATTACTATACAATTGGTTATTAAATTCTATTGTACATTTTTGAGGTAACTTTATAAGAGAATTTTGTTTTATTTCGATAGTGCCTCTTGTGTGGCATTGGTATTTTAACAAACATTTTTGTCGGTAATCAACAAATAGTTTGCATCATTCAATGCTTGAAATTGAGTTTTAATCTGATTCATCTTAACTATAGTACAGTTATTGATATTGTTTTGCATAAGATTATTAATACAATAATCATTACGTTGTCTATTAGAATTTTCTTTAATTACATACTTATTTTCTACTAATAAATAGTCTGATACACACACTAAATCGTTGTAGGACCATACTAAATAATCACATTGTTCTAACACGTAAGTATTGCGATAAGGAACTTTCGCAATTTTATATAAAGTTGAATTTTTATCTTCCATTATTGGAAATTGTATTGATACAATAATTCTTTCTGCATCTAGTCCGATTTGTACCGAAAGTATTGAATAATAATAATGATCATTGTCTAGATGTAGGACTTTATTCGGATATAATTTTTGAGGAAAGCTAACTGTTTATGAAGTTGTGTGTAGGGTAAAAGGAAGGGATGTAATTGATGTCTAAAACCCAAAATAATTGCTTGCTGCAAGTCGTTCATAAAATTTTCTACTTCGTTAATGTTATTTTCCAAAATAAACAAAGTTTCTAAAATTATAATGTATTGGTAAAACAATGTATTTTGGTTATCTAAAGAATTTAGATGTTTTTGAATTATTTTCATGTTTTTGTTCGTATTATTTGCTAAAGTTTCAACCTGATCAAAAATGTTTTGTAATAAACTGGTTTTATGATTAACATTACTTATTACTTCGTCTTGTTTATCTTTTAATATTTTAATAGCTTGATAAATATTTTGCCTTTCATCGTCATCCATGATGCCAAAAGCCAACTTGCTGCTTTTCCTATAAAATTGAATGGGGATCGTTTTTCGCGGTATGCGGAGACAAAATTTTGACCTTTAAGTTTTATTTTTTCAATTTGATTTTTGTTTGACTTAATAATCTAATAATGTTCGCGTCATGCTCTGAAGGTTCTTGCTTAGATTTGATTTCTTTGAATTTTTCTAAAATTAAATTACGTTGTGTACTTATGTTTACGATTAAGGTGTGTATATTTTTACGTTCTAACATAAAAACTAACTTATGATCAAATAAATGGTTAAATGATTTGCCTAATTCTAGTGGTACTACATAATTATTTATTTCTCTAACTTGAATTTCTTCACCTGCTGTGGCTAGGGCCAGGATCGTTAATATTAGTATCTTCATCCTGCAACAACATGTTCTTTTTAGTTCGCTTTACTAAATCTCGTTTTAATTTAGTAATTTGGTTTCTCTTATTTTTGAAAGAGATCGTTTTATCGGTCACATTATGTAATTTTATTTTATCTGCATAGGGTTTGAGTTTATTCCTTTGTGGATTTCTCCTAACGTACACTATTTGATCTGGTAAATTTTCTTCTATAGTATTTTCTGGTTGCTGTTGTTGAACTTTCTCTTTGGCCTTTAATATACTTTCTTTCACTTTTGGTTAATCATATTCATAGTTTTATTTCTCTCGTTTACGTAGTCTTCTGTCACTTTATTAATAGTCTGATCAAATGGTAAAACATTTCTATCGTTTCCGTTGATTATTTGGAAAGGTGTAAATTTGGTTGTTGTGTGGATACTGTTATTGTATGATATTACTGACATACGTAGTTGTGTTTCGAAGGGTAATTTAGATTTTTCTACATTTGACACTCTCAATGATTCGATCAGGGTTGAGTTAAATCTTTCTACTATACCATTTGATTTTGAGTTTTCTGTACACGTTTTATGATGTACGATTTTATGGGTCCTAAAAATTCTGAAATTAAATTACTACAGAAGGAAGGGTCATTATCCGTTATTAATTTCGAAAAATACCGTGGTGAGAAATGTATAATGTTAAATATTCCAAAATAGTTTTAGAGTTTCTATCTGGAAGTAGGTATGCTTGTGCATATTTTGAAAACGCGTCTACTATTGTTAATATTGCTTTTCCATTTATAAATAATAAGTCAGAATGTATTACTTGGAAGGGTTTGTCTGGTGTTGGGGTTAATGCGATCGGTAATTTTTGTGGATTACGATCAATTTTAGATAGGTTGCATATTTCGCAATTATTGATGAATGTTGTTACGTCCATTTCCATATTTGGCCAATAATATAGCCCTTTCAATGATTTGTAGGTTTCATTAATTCCTCTGTGTTTGGATTTGCCTGTGTGGTAGTAACTCATAAATTTCGTTTGCTCATTTTCATCTTCAATATCTTCTAAAAGTTTATTTGTGATGTGTAATTTAATTGTGTTATTAAAGTGTTCTCTCATAATTCTTAAGATGTCCTTTTCGATATTACGGTTTTTAAAATAAATGCTAATATTCGTATTTGGTTTAATTATTTCTTTCAAGGTGTTTACAATTTCGTCATCATTCGATCCAAAAGGTAAATTACAATAAACTCTCTTTTCAGATTATTAAATAGATTTATGTGTTTAATTATAGGTTCGGCACAACTAACATGTGTATCGAATATGATTTGATTCTTTGATAAATTTAATGGTGTTTCCTTGTATGGAATGTCGATCTGAATTTCTCCTCTAGATGTATGGATTGTTTCACTGTCGTCTTCTTGTTCGGGTGTTGCTAGATTATTGAGTATTTCGTCTAATTCTTCTATATCGGCATCTGTTGGTCCATCCGTGTTTACAATTAAGGTTTCCATATCTACGTCATTAATATAAGCTTCTTTAGGTGGTCTTGATAAGGCATCTGCCACGTAATTTTCTTTTCCTTTCCTGTATTTAATCTCGTAATTATATTCCATCAATTTCAGTTTCCATCTTGTTAGTTTTGAGTTGGCATCTTTTAATGAGAATAACCAGGTGAGAGGTTTGTGATCCGTTTCAATGATAAATTTATTTCCATAAAGATAGGGGCGAAAGTGTTTGGTGGCCCACACAATTGCAAGTAGTTCTTTCTCTGTTGTACTGTAATTCTTTTCGCTATCGTTCAAGGTTCTTGATGCATAAGAGATGGGGTGGTTTTCTTGTGTTAAAACAGCGCCTATCGCTTCGTTAGAGGCATCTGTCGTTACTGTGAATTCTTTACTCATGTCGGGGTATTTTAGAATTGGGTCGTTTGTTAAGAGCGTCTTGCATTTTTCCACACACTGGATAAAATCTTCATCGATCTTTACTTCGATATTCTTTTTAACATTCGGGTCAGAGGTCTTGTGATTTTGCAAAGTCCTTTATAAATTTTCGATAGTATCCTATGAGTCCTAAAAATCCTTTAATTTCCTTGGGGTTGCGTGGTATTGAGTAATTTTTAATAGCTTCTATTTTTTTGGGTTAGGTTTAATCCCATCTTTAGTGATTACATGTCCTAGAAATTCCGTTTCTCGTTTACAAAATTCACATTTGTCTAATTGTAACTTAAGATTGTGTAATTGTAATTTTTGAAATACTCTTTCCAGTGACTTCCGGTGCTCTTCTAAATTTGGGGAAAAATTATTACGTCGTCTAAATAAACCAAACAGTGTGTATTTATTAATTCTTTTAAAACATTATTCATCATGCGTTGAAATGTCGCTGGTGCATTTTAAGTCCGAACGGCATTCTATTAAATTCAAAATGTCCCATTTCTGTGTTGAATGCGGTCTTCTGCTTTGATTGTTCATCCATCTCGATCTGGTGGTATCCGGATGCTAAATCTAATACACTAAAGTATTGCGCTCTTCCTAATTTGTCTAAAATATCTTCTATGTTGGGTATTGGATATCTGTCGTCGATAGTTTTGTGGTTTAATTGTCTATAGTCGATGACCATTCTGGTTTTTGTTTCCCAGACGCATCTTCTTTCTTTTTCACTAAATGTACTGGAAATCCCCATGGCGATATGCTTGGTTGGATAATTCCGTTTTCTAGCATTTCTTCTACGTGCTGTTTAATTTTTTCCTTGTTAGTAAATGGTGTTCGGTATGCTTTTAAAAGATTGGTTCTTCATCCTTTGTAATTATTTTGTGTTTCGTCAAATTTGTCGAAGTTAATTTTTCTTCTGTTGTTTTGAAAATCTCTATGTATTTTCTGCATGTCTTTATAATCACCCTTCTTTCTTCGGAGTTCATGTGATCCATTCTGATAAGATTGTTTAAGTTTTTTAAATTTGAGGTATTTGTGCCACTAAATGGTTCTACATTTTCTGGGTCAATTCTTTCTTCGTGTAAATCTCCTAATTCAAATTGCTTTTCTTCGTCCGATTCGTTTTCTAAAACGATGTTAATTTGTCCGTTAAATATTTTGTACAGTCCTTCTTCTATCCTTACTCCATTAATTTTTGTTCCTTTATAAAGATGTCTTGATCGGGTTTCGGGTATGTCAAATTGTATATTTGTCTAATTCGTGGTTGTATCTTAATTTTGATTGGTTTTTATAGTGCAACAAAAGTTATTACCATCACTTCTTGTTAGCATGTTTTTTGTAAATCAATGTTAAATTTTAATTTTTTCAAATCGCGTATTCCTATAAGAGCGTCAAAAATTCGTGAAAATTCAAAACTATAAACTTAAAATTTCCGGTTGCCTTAAATTCTTCGAAACAAGGAATTGTTGCCAAAGTTTTCATCGTACTTGTTCCGTTTGCGGTGTTTAATTTTAGATTTATAGGTTGTGTCGAATTTGGATAAAATTTTGAGATAATACGGGGGTCGATAATATTAATTTCGCTGCCAGTGTCTATTAAAATTTTTAATGGTGGGTTAGTTAATTTAATGTACGGTAAGGTCTCCGTCATATTAATTCGTTTGTTGAGGTAATTTCGAAAAAATTTACGTCTGATTCGGTAACGTCGTTTTGTGGGTTATGTTCTACGTCTTCAGATAATTGTTGAACGTCTTCGTCGACTTGGTCGGGGTAAAAGTTAATAGGTGCATAATATTGATTGGATTCTGCGTCAAATATAATTGATTCGGGATCGGTTTCTTGAAAATAATTTTTATACTAGAAATGCCTGACATTGGGGTTGGTTTGGGCAAGTTCACATTTTGGTTGGGTCGAAAAACGTTTGAAGGTGGTTTATTTACAATCTTAGGTTGAAAGCGAGGGTTAAAAATTTGGTTAAAACTTGTTTGTTGATTCGGATTGCTGTTAAATTTAAAATTAGGTTGAATTGGTTTTGAAAATTTTGGTTTAATGTTGGTTGCGCGTTAAAAGAATTTCTTTGGAATGGATTAAACGGCGGTTGTTTTGGAATTGTTTTTGAATTACTAAAATTAAGATTTTGTCCTGATCTGTGTGCGAAATTTAATTCATCTTGCGCCAATGTAATAGCTTCTTCTAATGTTTTCGGTTTACCTGCACGAATTTGCATCGCGATTTGGTAAGGGATTGTGACTAAAAATCTATCTAATGCGTTAGCGATTAAAATTTCTGTTAACTGTTCCAAATTTCTTGTGTCTGAAAAATGTTCTACTATTGCTTCTTTAATTTGTGTCCAATTAGTTAAATCGTCACGTGGTGATAAAATTTCCGATGCTTTACCTCTAAATTTAGAAAATATCGCGGCTCTTATTACGGTTTGCACTTCCGCTACTAGCTGGTAACGAATGTGAATATTGTCGCACGCCATGCAGAATGCATTTATTTGAGTCTCTTTACCTTCAAATAATGGGATAGTATCTAATTCTATTTTAAAAAGTTGATAATTAATGATTGGATTTGTTTTGGTTCATGACATTGGGTTTCAGTGTTAGCCATGATTGTTTTTAATGACAACGATTCAAGTGAATTTACTAAATCGTCCAGTTTGTAATTTCTTAATTAATCTTGCACACGCAATTTCCAATTAATGGATGATATTACAAAAATATTATAGGAAGTTCCCTATTTGTTTTAAACAACAATGTGAATATTAGTTCCTACCTTGCGAGTTGTCTTCTGCAGGTTTGGTACCAGGGCTCTCCTCGACCGAATGCTCGATGCACGTACGGTGGTCACTTGGATGGCTGGTGCTCCGTTGTTATTTCAAAATTATAACGCAAAACTCGAACGTCTACAGGTTGTTATCACTGGGAATACGTTAGTTTTCGTTTTTCACTAAGGAATTGAAATTCGCCGGCCCGTACTTGTTTTTCGATAAAACGTTTTCGTACACTTTAGACCGTGTTACTTTAAAATCCTACCGACTGCGCCAATTTTATTTTTGTTTTCGCTTATCGAGTTTTTAAAATATAAATATTTTAATTAAACGAGTTTATTTAGTTGTTTTCAATACAAAGGCAGAACTAATACTAATTAAAACTAATACATTTTCTTTTCATGAGTCGATACATCCGCTGTCGATGAACTTACTTTTGATACGTTTGCAAATTATTGAGTATCAGTAATTTCCGATGTCTTCGAACTCAATTTGTTAAGTATGCGGATTTCTGAATATAACTTACATATAAAAAAAATTGGCAAAAATTTTTTCGAAAGTTTACTCTTATTATTTTCTTTTTCTTCTTTTATGAGCAAAAAATTTTGTTTGAGTCTTAAAATGTTTAAAGAATGAGCAAGCGAGCGGTGGTCTTGAACGACCATCAATTATACAAAAAAGTTATAAGAAAAAAGTTGTTTTCTATAACTTTCGTTTGAACTATTTTTTTTCAAGCGTAATTTTGTTTTTATTGTACTCATTGTAACTATTTTTAAATATCTCAATTTACAAACAAATTAACGCAAAAAAGTTGATTGTGGTTTATCTACATACATCTACAGCGGGTTTCAATGGACCGTATGCACGATGAGCCGTGGTACTGGTACTTTCAATTATTTGATGTTGGCACACTATCAAAATTATGTTGGTGGTGCCTAAAATTAACTCAAATGACAACAGAATACTTTTTATCATAACCTTACTTTATCTTAAATTTGTTGGCTTATAATATTTAATAGAGGTCACACCGATTGATTTATTTCATTTGTTTCAGTTTATATCCTGGACATATCTGATAAAGAATTATTTTGTAAAAGTGGATTAATAAACAAACTCGAATGTGGAGATTCAGTCATGGCAGATCGAGGTTTTACGATTCAAAATAAATTAAAACAAGTAGATGTTGATCTTAACATTGCTCCCTTTTAGGGGGCATCCCCAAATGAATCCATCACGACGAGCAAACTGCAAGGGATATAGCAAGTAAATTTAACAAATAACTAAGTAATTGAATAAAAAAATCTTATTTTTTAGGCATACCAATACATGTAGAGAGCAATTGTGAATATTAAGACGTATAAAATCCTGCATGAGGTAATTCCAATTAGTATGAGTAATCAAATTAATGAAATCTGGACCTGTTGCTGTCTCTTACCTAATTTTAGCAAATTGCCATTGTTGAATCGAAATTAAGCATACTCAGTGGTTACCGTTATTCAATTTATTAAAAACTTAATTGAAATTGATAGTTATTTTATTATAATGTTTAAAATAGAATATAGTTAATAAAGGTGAATATTCGTCAATCTATTTATCCTTATCAAAATTAATTTCTTCAATATACACATCACTACCACTGTCTACTATCAAATAAGCATGTTGGATACCTGTCACTGCTAATTGGCCCTGAATTTGCATGTAATAGGGGTGGTTAACTTTTAAAGATATCTTATTGTGTATTATTTGCAAAAATGATGCAAACCCTTTTTGAACACATTCCGCAACATTGTTTTTTTCTATAAGGCCACCTTTGACAAGTGTTTTAATTTCGATTAAATAAAATTTATTATTAATTTCATCAAATACTAATCCATCAGGGGACGAACAGAGAAATGGTATTCCAGGATTTATGCATACACCGCAGGGGTATACGGTAACACCAGGAGTAATTGCTACATATTTTTCAATAGCAGATGGTTCATTTTCCAAACCCATTTTCATGACGGCTGTTGTGATAATATTTTTAGGCCATACTTGTTTAATAAATTCATTTATAGGTGCTTTTCGTCTAATTATTTGACCAAATTTTGAAGATGATATTCTTTTTCCCTTTCCTATGCCATAATTTATTTTGTGATTGCTTCCGTGTCTGTTGTTTAATATTTTTTAGCTTCCGTTAGTGTTAACGAACAAGTTATTTAATAGTTCTATAACATCTAACCCATTTAATCTTACGATTTCAAAAAATTCTTTATTCCACAAAGTTTGCAGTGGCAATAAATTTAGATTCACATTATCCTTTTCTACTACAATTTTATTTAGAAGAAACTTATTATCTTCTAAAATTTCGGAAAACATTACCAGTCCATTACTTTTAAAATCTACAACATGTCTTCGTAATATGTTTTCATTTAATAGAACATTTCTAAACTTCTAAATAGTCTTCTTTAACAAAATCCAATTCATTAACTTTGTTGAATAAAAATTTCTTAGACCCTACTGCCCAGATACGATTTTTTGATGTACATGGCTTATCATCTTCAATACACTGCTTCTCTTCACCAATTAAATCGAGCAAGTACCACAATAATGCAAACATGCTTGCACCGTCCAGCAATTCCACCTACACATAAACAACGGCATTCTATCACAGCTTCAATGCCGATTCTAGCAATAACTGAATAAGTATTCTTTTTCATGTAGCGTCAACAATACATTTTGCAAAAACTTCATCATTTTTCGAATAGCTCACGAAGACGTTTGATACTTTTTCGGATTTGTATATGCGATACTCTAGTACATTAGGTTTTGCAGTGCCTTCATTTGTAATGTCTTTATACTGCAAAATCCAATCTTCCTTAAAACCTCTAGGAAAGTTTTTAAAATTTTTCACCTAAGGTGCAGTAATGTTAAATCTACAAAAAGTTCTTATTGTTTTATTTTATAATGGTTTAATACAACATACCCTTCAGTAAGCGACTCCATAATGATCAATTTCAATTTAAAATCGATTTCATTTGAAACACAATCATAACAGGAATTAAAAGTGAGGTTATAAATATAATTTGTAGAATTTGTGTTTATAATAATAAACAGTTACACCAACTTAATTTTTTCTAGTTAGCCAACACTAAATAGTTAAAAGTGCCAGTACCACGACGCATCGTGCATAGGGTCCATTGGAAACTTTTGATAAATATATCCACTTTCTAAAAATAGTAATGTTCGATCTTTTTAATAAAGTTCCATCAACATTAATAGTGGAGGTTATTTTTAATTACACATTATCGTTAATCAGGGTATAATATTATTAAAAATTGATTGTCAAAAGTAATCATCCCTAAACTAATTTAATCCATATGGTGGTCCAAAAACTATCACGCACATAACATTTGATCATGTTAGAACTTTAGCTTTTGGGTATTTGCCTACTTTTTTCTTTTTCTAAAATCTGTTTTTAGAATCTTGAACAAATTGAAGTTATTTAGTTTTTCTATTTGTTGGAGTTGGGCTTTCGAGCGGGAGAAATCCGAACTCGAACGACAGAAATAAGGAGGGAGAGAGTGTTGCAGGCGATAGCGAAGTCAACGCACAAGCAGAGGGTTTTTCCTAATATTTCTAATTAATGTTCTTTGTTTAAAATTAAATAAATATTATTTTACCTACTAAAATTATTACCGGCTTAATACTATTGATTATGCGTTACTTTTTCGATTTTCTTATTTGTGCCTGGAAAAAACCTGATATTTTTTTATTTATAATAGTCGAAATTAAACCGAAAATATTTACCGTATTTTTTTTTAATTAAAGGACGTTTATTTATACTCATTTGGGATCAAACAAATGGATTTTTTTTTGAGTCATGTTAGAAATTACTCTGGAAAAAATCTGTCAATCAATAAATAATGTTGCAAACAAAAGACTTAAATTGTATTCTAGTATATAGATATAATTAGTTTCTAAAGATCTTGCAAATTATAGCTACAAGTCGCCGGAGAGTATTTTTTACTTTAACATGAATGGTAAACAAATAACTATTTCGAAAGTGCTAACCTACGTGCGGTAGTTTTCAAAAATAAAATTTGTTAGCAGTAAATGACTACTAAAACATTACATATATATTAATATTAAAATAAAAAGCGGCTCATAACCAAACTTACAGCCAAAACACTTTAAGTTTGGTTCGAATATCTCGAAAACGGTTGAGATATTGTAAAATGCTAGTGATTTTCTTAATCAGCGTTAAAAAATACATAAGATTCACCATAACCAAAGTTATAGCCAAAATACTGTAAGTTTGGTTCGAATATCTCGAAAACTGTTCGGGATATCAAAAAGTAAGGGGCATATTCGGAATCAGCGTTAAAACAATACATAAGAATCACATCTCAAATTTAATCCATCACAACAGAAACACTGCAACGGACAACGCGACGGCAACGATAACGCACACAATAGCGATCTTAGTAACCAAACTGTAAGTTTTCTTGAAAACATTAATTTTTATGAACATTGAAGGTACAGTTTGTTCGATTAATAA
Source organism: Abscondita cerata (assembly GCA_030710515.1). Taxonomy (NCBI): domain Eukaryota; kingdom Metazoa; phylum Arthropoda; class Insecta; order Coleoptera; family Lampyridae; genus Abscondita; species Abscondita cerata. The sequence goes on along the minus strand of JALBCR010003272.1, from coordinate 12,037 downwards.
TCTTCACATCACATGCACTCCAAGCGAAAAAGATCTTTCCAGCCAACTGTTTATTATGCGTATTTATTCGCATTCAAAATTCAGCATTAATTTTGGACATTTTTCCAAAGTTGTTTTTCCCCACCGGCCGCGTTCTACACTTGTCATTCTGATATGATAAAAACAAACTGTCAGTTTTCCCGTGATTTGGTCATAAAACCACATACTTATTATATAAAGTAATAAAATTCACTGGCGTATCATTCGGTACACTGATAAATTGCCTATGTGTATAGGTTTTGGTTTGACGGATCTTCACTAGCAGGACTGATCGCTAAAGTGATAAAAGCAGTTCATGAAGTTCTTGTCGACGGCACGCTCCCAACATACAATGTACCTATTTCAATTAATTAACTGTTTTACATTTAACAACAAATATGTATCATCCCTGATGTTGATTCCATTGTAGCACCAACGTTTTTTTACAAGATTTTGATACGTCAACTTTCTCTTTTATTTCTAATGTCTTCTTCAGCTTAGAGTAAACACACTAAAGAGTTTATAGTTTATAAACCTTTGACTGCAATAAAGGGGAATAAAATTCAGTAAATATAATAATTGTAGATATAATTACTTACCATTTGAGACATACATGTCATAATCAATTTTTGGTCACATTTACCGTTCACATTTTTTGCACACCTCCACTCTCAAAATTTATCGTATTCCTTCATATAAAAGTACCTAGACTTACCCTGAATAAGTTTTTCTTGTACTGCTTCATATTCTTGAAGATTTTCTTTGGAATAAGCGTTTCAGTTTGTACAAATTTAATTTTCTTAACAGTGGTGGATACCCAATTAATTCTTGGGCCTTCTTTAGGAGTTAGGCTTGGATGATGAATCATCAATCTTCAACCATGCTCGTCGTCCGATCGAAACTTCAGCAAATAAAAAGGGCATGATTGTAGAATGATGATCCATCCTTTAAGCCAAACTCATAAAAAAGGCCCTATTGGGAATCCAATACTGAGAATTTTATTTTGTCATTTGTACTCGCAGCTGCGACTACCGCAAAATAAAATAATTCCATAAGATAATTTTCCCAAAAGCAGACTGTTTTCCAATTATTTTCAAAAAAAAAATAAATAAAATGTTGCATGTAACACGAATATAATTAGAGATTATGGTTTTCTTGTTTGTCACCTTAACACAAATATAACTATTAAAAGCAATATAGGAAAAAGATACGAGAAATTAGAAACCGTAATATAATTGACCGCCAATTGACCGCTGACACATTTCAAGTTGCAAAGGGAACTTATTTATTATTATTATTATTATTATTATTATTATTATTATTATATAGATAATATAGATCTAGCTGGAATCAGTTAATACTTTAATTTTTGTTAGAGATGATACAAATTAGGTGATCATAACGATTTATTTATTTAGTACATTTATTTAGTACAACAACGTGTCCAAGATAAGTATTCAACTAAGAGGATCTCGGAAACGGTAAAAGATTGAAGATCGGTTAAATGAAATAAAAGTTGCGCATTTGAGAGAATGTATTTATAATTTTTGTAGAACTCGAATATCTCTTTTAATTTACGAGATAACAGAAAAAAATTGAAATCTCTGATATTTGTCTTTATTATTTCCTGATTTTATTTAAAGAGATATTAAAAAAAGAACAGTATATTTTTATTGCCACTTAATTCTACTTAATAAGGTAGATACAACGTTTCGTTTTTTAGGAATCATCATCAACTATATTTTTTTAAATACACCAAAAATAATGTTTGAAGGATTTAAATTCTCTCCTTGATTCTAAATTCAGGGATATACTACACTTTATATTTTAGTATGTTTCAGATGAAAAATTCATATTCTATACGAAGTTAAAGGTTGTTGGTTTATGCACTACGGTGCATCAGCACATAATTCTCGAGTTGTCCGAGAATACACATACTTATACAAAACGTGATTTTATAATTTCAATGTTTACATCGAGTATGAATTTTCTTATTTCAATAGGAAACAACGTTTATTGTCAGTCCATGTTATGTGCATTTCACTGAAACTCTTTTACAGTGAAATAAACGCATTAAATACAGTGGATTTATACATATTTTTCTCATTAAAATAAAATACACATAAAATTTATTTAAAAAAAAAGAGCTAGACGTTAAATGGGCATCAAAACAAAAAAAACATCATATTTAATTCTTCTATTATTACGTGACGAAGATCTCTGCTGCAACATAAAAAAGCTAAATAAAACATATGTATCCAAAACTAACGCTATTCAATCACAGTATTTGATTACATTTTCTCCAAATTTGTAGAAATCAAATATCAAAACATTTTTTATTTAAAAGGGTTTTACAAATAATTTAATTAAACACAATTGAATTTAAAAAAAGAAAAAATGAATTTATTCATTTAAAAAAATTAATACCAAAAAGTAAATAATTATTATTTTTATTTTAAATACTTATAACAAAAATTTAAAACAATTTAACTGAAAATTAATTTGAGCAGATGAGAATAAAATAAAAACACGTTCGAAACTTTTAGAAAAATTGAGAGTAAAAATAAAGTATTTCAATTTAAATAATTTAATAAGTAGAAAATAAAAAAAATTAATATTTAATGTTAATCATTAAAAAAGTTAAAATAACATTTATTAATTTAATAAAATATTAATGACACTTACTTTCAATAAAATTTAACAGAACGTTTCTAAAACTTTTAAAACTGACAACATATTTCAGTAATTTGAAATCAAATCAATCAAAAATATTTTGTGTTTAAAATTTCTATAAAGAAAGTGTTAAAAAACAATACATAATTTTATTTAAAACTGTTTCATTTTTTTTTATTGAGATTCAAAATAAAGTTTTAAACAAAAATAATTTTTGATAAAATTTTGATAACAATGTTTTTCCAAATTTCATATAATTAAGAATTGAGAATTTTTTTATTTAAAAAGTGTAATAAAGAAGGATATAAAAATTTTAATTCAAAATAGAGTTTGAAATTGAACAAAATTAAAAAAGTTTGTGTTTCTAAATTCTATTATAAAATAAGAAGAAGTGGAAAGGGAATTTATTAATTTAAAGAAATTAAAGAATAACAAAAAGTATTTTAATAAAATTATTCAACAGTTAACAACATGATTTTAAAAAAGTTTTTTAATACACTGACTAGGTATTTCAGAAATTTAAAGTATTTGAGAATCAAAAATATATATTAATTAAAAAAATCTATAAAGAAAAATGAGTACCAAATATGTTCAACCGATTGTATAAAAAAAAATGATAGTCAATTGAAAATCCAACTGCAAACTAATTCAACAACAAAAGTTTAAAACAACAGCAAAATTAAAAATCTAATGAATGCAACATTATCCCAAACTAAAGGTTTTTTCATAGAATTTGTACAAATATTGCAATCTTCTACAAACGTGGGAATATTTGAAAATTTGAAGTTATTAAAAATTTAAAAAAGTAAGAGGAAATTCACTAATTAAAAAAAACGAATGAATAATGACTTTTTGAAAAGTTTTGATCGTATTATTTTGAATAACCAATTCAAACAATATTTCTTGTTTGTAAATAACAAGTAAAAATTCAATTACAAGTGTTAACGACAATATTATCCATCAATATGTGAGCATATGCAAAATTGCTTTACGATATTACTGTACTACTAAATAAAAAGATATAATTTTTTCTATGAATAGAACTTCCATCGCAAGTCTTGTTAAATTAAAACTCTAAACAACGCACGTCAAAATTTCAAGCTTTATTCAAGTAATAATTTATAAATGCCCGACTCGTAGTAAACAATAAAAGGAAGAAAAGCTCTTTTCTTTCTAGAAAACTTGCAGTGATTAATATATGTACAGGAACATTTTCGGAGAAATTTAACTTTTATTCATTAATAAATTTTTATTCCAATGATTTTTAAAAACTGTGCGTAAACAGATTTTTATAAATTTCGAAAACATCAAACGCATCTGTAGAATTTTGAATTTCTTTTAAATACCAAATATTTTATAATTAAATTTAAATTAAGTTTTAATTTGAATTATATGTTAAAAGAAAATAACGTGTCCATATTTTTAATACTTTTCGGGGTCTTATAAAAATGATTTTTACCGTATTACCATGTCTAGTGGAGTTAAAACTCCACCCATATTTAATGAGTAAAAAGTATTGTTACGATGTAACCAATAGAACATCTGATTTAAAAGGGTTGCACCCTTCTAAATCAGTAGCAATTATTTTTATACATGTCCGTTATAACAACATTACAACTGTTGAAAGGCAATTCACAAAATATTCAACTGTGTTCACATTGTATTTGATAGACCATTATGAATATATGAATGTAAAATGAATTGAAGCTTTTTTTGTACGCTTAAAGGTTCATCGTTTTAACCGCACACGCTATTATTAATAAAAATCTCAAGTTAAAATTATAAATGCTAAAATTAAGGGTGAAATTATTTGAATCTTAATGTAAATGAACAAATTGCTGTAGTAGTAATGTTTAAGAATCATAAAGAGTCGCAAAGTTTTCCGGGATATTTAATCCTCACCTGCAGTTACCAGAGCCTCTACAAATAACTTTTCAAATTTATTTATCTTATATCAGTGTTGAACTGACAATAAAGAGAGAACCAATGTTTGACTAGTAACGAGATTAGCTAGTGTGTAATTTATTTACTCGACGACTTAGGGAGTATTAGCAGGGTAGTTGGGCAGACCGAGGCGGAGTCCTTAACAATGGGACAACAACCCGCCAGGGTGAATTTGGCATTTAATAAAAGAGGGGGCATATATATTTGAATTTTTAAGACACATTCAATCAGTAGGGTGTTTACAATCATATGTGCTAAGTGATCACAATAATATGTCTCGATCTTTCCTAGTTGATTCGTTAATTAACAATGGGCCGAAAGAGTTCAGTGGAAATAAACATTACTTGTCAGAAACTGCAAGACCACAATTTCCATACCCATCAAGTTACATAAGTAGTTATTTGTTTTCGTTAAGCCTCGCGCAGCAACATCACAACATGCATATAAATAACAGCTTAATGAATCCAGTATTCGGACCTAAGACACCTATTCGTCCTATCGCATCGTTACCAAGATTTCCATCAGAACCACCGATTAAGCAATGTCCATCGCCACCCGAAGCGTATCCTGATTTACCATCGATAAGAAAAACGTCTCGATTATCTTCACCATGTGCGAGTCCGCGAACTAGTCCCACTGTAACTTCAGAAAGCCGTAATTCCACACCAACACCGCCACCAAGCAGCCAAGATTACAACAGCAAAGAATCTTCAAGCAGTAAACGTATTCGAACAGCGTTCACAAGCACGCAGCTACTTGAACTGGAAAGAGAATTTGCATCTAACATGTACTTATCTAGACTAAGACGTATAGAAATCGCAACGTGTTTACGATTGTCGGAAAAACAAGTGAAAATATGGTTCCAGAATCGTCGTGTAAAGTACAAAAAAGAAGAATTACCGGGCATGATTACGGGCTCTTCGTCTCCTGGAAAATGTTTTTGCCTAAGAACATGCACGAGCACAAAAAAGTCAAGAGTTCCAGGTTCTTCTTGTAGTGATATGGACATTGACATAATGCATACTGACGAAGAACTCAACCGCAATTAAATGTAAGAATTGATCTACTTCTAGTTTAGTTTACGATATTTTTGTGAATGACTAAATATTGTAAATAATATTGTATTTTTAATGCCAAAGTTTAATAAATGTATATTTTTATAGAACCAATGCGTTCTCCTTCAGTACAATGCATTTAGTAGTAGATGTTATTGTAACAATAACACAATTCTCACAATATTCGTGTGAATGGGACAGAACAGATTATAGTAAAAGGCGGCTTTGCCGAAGGACGTCCATTCAAGGTGTCAAAGATAAAGTCAGGTTACTTACAAATGCCATCGAAATTTGAAATGAATTAGCAAAAATAGTTTTAGGTCTATTATGCGGGTGCTTTCTTTTCTACAGGTAGAAATTTCCGAATGTGAATGAAACCAAAAAGCTTTTTAAGTACCGATGCATTTATGTAAAAGAATAATATAACAATACACTCAATAAGGTCTGAAGTGCAATCTACACATAATAGAAATTAAAAAACAGGTATTTTTGTAACATTTCCAGAGAATATATGAAACGAACTATCAAATTCAGAAGAAACCGTATATTTTTTGCAATTTTAACTATACAGCACAAAAATTCAAATTATTGAAACGATTTTAATGATTAACTAACTACCGTCGATACAACACAAAGTGTTGACGATGATAAATGTTATTGTAACGACCATGTAATCATTAATTCCTGTTTAATTAAATTTTCATTAAAACATCTCTGCTTTAACGTTCCCATTTTAGAATGCTTTTGATTTTTTGTTATTGTGCACTGTGTCCAATATTTAAGTTTGGAAAATGGTTCATAAAACTATACAGTAGATTTTAGTTTCGTATTAAGTTCTACATTCTATACAAAAGCTAACACGTATAACTAGTGTTGACTTGATTTACAAACTGAAATTATTTGAATTTGTAAATTGACAGTAAAAAAAGTTATTGTTTCAAAGCGTTCAAAAGTCCTCGTTTTTTAATCAAACAATTATATTAGATAATTTCTAAAATCGAAATCTTTATTTGAAACAATTTCTTATATTATTACATAAAGAGATTTGTTTTTAATTAAATTTTGTTACTCCAGGTGAAATTTAATTATTTAATTGTATAATACCCCCAAATTATATATGTAATTTATTTTTAATTGAATTATTTATTATATTTAACAGAACATCCTTACCCAGTATTAGCGTCCAAATACAAAAATTATTGTCAAATTATGGCATACCGAATAAGTACGTTATTTTCTACAACTTTTATTTCAAAATACCGGTTCTATTGAGAGCGGCTTAATTAATTTAAGGTAAATTACAATATTTTGTCCAATAAGTATTGTTACCGAAAACACTGCATTAATGTGACTTTAATTTAACAGTGTCTTTAATGACATGAATTATACAAAAAAATAAAAAAAGTGTTTTAATCATTTTATACAAGTTTTGAAATACAAGGTATAATTAAAATTTACCACAACATTGGGAAAAATTATATAATTAAGCAAGACAACATTATCTGTTAGAGCTTTTTTTAATATAGGAAATTTGGAAAAAAATTTGGGCATAGTGGGTTGATCCAAACAAGTTTGATATAAAGTATTTTCTTATTGACTTATGAACTTCATTTAAGAATATCTTTAATTACAATAATTATTAAACGGAAGTTGTTATAAATTGTTCTTACAATCTTTACACTTTCACTTGAAACATATCCTATTCAAAAGTAAGAGTATTTGGTTCAAGTATAGACAAGAAAAAAAGTATGTAACCACGATTATTATTTTAAGCATTTTTACCACGACTTGCGACGGTTCATCTACCGACATTTTTCTGAAATAAAATTGTTTAGTAGGTTATAAATGAAATACAAAAACGAAACTTTGTATGTTTTTATAGTAACGGAGATTAGTTTGGTATAGGTATAATCTGAGTACCCAAAAGGGAATTTAAACTACAGTACTTTTTGTTGATGTAAAATATTTTCAAAAAAGTGACTTATAATAATATTTGTTCAAATCAAAATTGTTGTTAATATACATAATTACACACAATTTTTGTTTAAATCATATTTTGTTCCAATGCTTAATTATACAACTAATTCCTGATCTAACGCAACATTTAATTATGGGTGAAATGTTGTTGAAAATTTTATTACCTATAACTTTTAATTGAACTTTTGTTTTTCTAAAACGCAATTTTAATTTTCCTCTCATTTATTTGAATTTTCGTCCTACTTTTGATTTGACTGCTTTTCTAACTGATATGTCACGGAATTACCCTTATGTAAAATAATTGTTCAATAAATACTCAATATTCTTGTTATTTTTAGTAACCTTTTTAGTAAGAAACTAAATTCCGTTTTTAATTTCCTCGTAAAATAATTACAATTATTTAATTAACCTAATTTCCTTTATCTAATCACATCTTGCTAACCAGCATTGTTATTGTTATTTAGTATATAAAGGTAGATGGTTGACTTTATTTACAGACTTTTACTCGAATGATTTAGGTATAATAGATAATCAAATAATTAAGTTTATCGAATTAGTATAGGAATCAAAAGTAACAAGTATATATTTTTTCTTCCTCTTACTACACATTTCCAAGTACAAAGTTAAAATTTTTGTTAATGGTTTTTTAGTTAAATAAAGTCATTATGTGTGTTTGAAGATTTTAGAGTTAAGTTCCTGAATGTTCTATGACGCAAATTTATGCTTTAGTACGGTAATAATGGAATCAAACTGGGAATACAAAAATGTATATTCTTCATAACTACACATTTCCAAACTTTAAATTTGTATTCATGTGTTTCAGTTAAATAGAGTCATAGTTTTAGCTTGATTATGTTGGCTAAAATATGGTAATAATAATAGAACTAAACTGTGACAAAAATATATGCAAAATTAAAGATTAATCAGAATGGAATTATATTTAAAAAAAATTAAGAATAGAACTGAATGGTAAAGAATTAAATATAATTTTAATTACGACATTTTTGAATCACCTCGAACTCACAATTTTAGAAACGAAATTGTTCTATTTTTTATTTTATAATAATACGTACTGATTTTGATTGCACCTATAGTCGATATAATATAAGGTTTTAATTAATAATAATGCGTCAATACAAAACAATTATTTCTCAAGAGTAGGTCAACATTTCTACTAATTAAATAAATACTATTTTTTTAAATAATTACTAAAACGTGTGTTTAAATTTTCTTAGCAGGAGGTCTATTCAAGTAACCCACCTCCTGTAAAGCAGAAAAACAACTGTACTCACTAGTTCTATTTTTTAGAATAACAAAAAGGCGTACTTTTTCTCCCCTTCACACTGTTAATTAAGGCGCCTGTCACATATTTAACATAACGTAAACAAGTAAAAACGTGATTTAAAAGTGGCAATGTGTAATTAAATTGTAAAAAGTACTAGAAATCAAAATGTCTTTATGTTCTCTGTAATTTGCCATTTAATACTAATAAGTAGATTACGTGATGGTTAACCGAGTTTTACTTAATGAAAATAGTTTTTTTCTTTAAGTTGGTAAAAAGCATCACAGAAATTATCACTGTTTTTTCTACAATTAATTAATTAATTTTAATTACAATTCTACTACTACTGTGAAGTTAATTAACGTATTGACAGTGCCTAAAACAAAAACAGAAGAAATCATGTTTATTTTATTCTTTCCAAAATTGTGGGGCTTTCTGGTAGAAGTATTTTAAACGCCGACGTATCGGTTAGTTGGCGTAAAAAAATTAGTACAAGAAAAATTTTAGACAAATTAGGTCTAACTTATAAATTAGAACGTAACAACTGTGCTAAAGTATATGTGTGGGGCAGACAAAAACAAATTAAAAAATAGGATTAATAATCATAAAAATAATTGTAAAAATAAGAAGGAAGACACAGGTTTGTCGTTACATTGCGTAAAAGAAGGACACACAATTAATTTTAATTCTCGAGTCATATTAGACATGGAACAAAATTTCAAAAAACGTTTAATCGCTGAGACAATTTACATCAACGTTTACAAAAATAACGTAAATTTCAAAAATTATACATGCAATCTAAGCAACATCTACAATAATCTAATATCAACTATTAAAGCTAAATTCAAAATTTGGTTAATCTATTTTCTATTATAATTGCCCTAACTTATTAACTAAAGAGAAAGTGAATAAATTTTAACGGTTCTAATTAATAAAAAGATAAGTAATCTTCTTGATATTAGAACTTGTACGTGTTAATGCGTTTCGTTGACGTTCCATTCATATCTGTAAAGACATTCTCTGTGACTTTGTTTGTTTGTTTGTAACATAAGTTTATCTTATTAATAATTTTAATTTGTGGTCGTAATATAAAATCTAGATTTTAATGAAGGATGTTGATTTAAATATAGAGTTCAAGTTTTGTTTCCCGACTGATACTTTATAGGTAATAACTAAAATTTTGTTATTTTTACACCGTTAAAATATTAACTTTATATGTAATGTACCAACTTGTGTAATTTTTCTTATACTAATTTTTTTTACGTTTTGATGTTTGCTTTGAAAAAGGTTAGGCCAACTGACCAAAACGTTGGCATTTAAAGTACATGGAGTCATATAATGCGACCCTTCACTTCTTGTCCTACCAGAAGGGCCAAACAATTTTAGAGAAAAAGAAAATAAACATTAACATCCAGCAGGAGTTTAAATTTAATCAAAAAAAAATCATATTATGAGATTTTAGTATCATTCTAAAGGTATATTTTCATTTAATATTTTTTGAGCCCTTGAAACAACTGCCAGATAATTTACCTCACAGGTTTATTCTTAGGGTGCAAGAATTAAATATACAGTTCAAGCTTTTATTTTGGCAACTAATACTTTATATATAGAAAAGGATTTTAGACATTTTAATGATTTTGTTATATTTTACACATTAAAATGTTAGCTTTGTACTCTCAATTGTACAACTTGTGTAATTTTTCTTATACTTACTCTTTTTTTACGTTTTTGACTCATTAAAGCCCGAAAAATGTTAGGCCCAACTGGACCAAACGTCAGCATTTAAAGTACATGGAGTCATAATTTGACCCTTTACTTTTCTCCTACCAGAAGGCCCCACAGTTTTGGGAAAAAGAAAATAAACATCCACCAGAAGCTTCTTAAATTTAATCAAAAATCATATGCGAGATTTTAGTATCAATGTATATAAAGGTATATTTTCATCTCATATTTTTGAGCCTTTAAACAACCGCTGTGCAATTTATTTACTGCTTATTTAAAGGATGTGATGACAATACTTGTTCTAGATTGGAGCAGATGCTGAGATCACAATAAAAACAGGTTTTTGCTAAATGTGCTCTTTCATTTTTTCCTAGATGGTATAAGCGACTTTTCTATAGGAAAGATTAATGTCGATTGCAAATCTAGTCATAGGTTGAATTTCACTATATTTCTCTAGATTGTAATTTTGTAAAAATGATACATACAGTAATTTTGCATTGTGATTACAATCTGATTAATTGTACTAATCAAAAAAATTATAGATTCAGGTGAGATAATGTATAGCGATTAAGTAAGATTCTCTACAAAAAAATAATAAGCAGGACCAAAATAGTACAACGAAGTCTCTAAGCTTGCTTCTCTAATACAATTTGATGAGACGGACCCTTTTAAACAACATAGAGTAGTACTTCTGTTCGTATGCGATTAACTTTGACCAAATTTTCTTTCATCATCTAAGATGTTTATTGAATACATCAACATCGAAATTGTTCAAACTCCTTGTAAATGGTCAATAATTCAAAAGTAATTGAACCTGAAAACTTAATACCTCTTATATTTGTTAATAAATTTTATTGCTTGTCTTGATCTAAAATTGATTTTGATGTTCAGCGTCTCGATAAATTTTATCTTTCGACGAGTACTCGTTACGCAATATACTATTGTCACCTAATTTACAAGAGATAACACATTACTTTGTCAGGAAGAGAATCTGATATATTGAATTAATTGTAGGTAGGAACTAGCAATTGAAAAAGTACACAAAATTAAATTACTCCAGTAGTCTCAAATCGCATTTAAAACAGTACAAAAGTGAATGTATTCTTCGTCGATTTCTAACGACGTTCGTAAAATTTAATAAAACTATAATTTTGAATGGAGAGTAAAGATAATTTGTTGTATGTTTAATTAAACTATGTCATCCCTTCAAATGGTGCGGGTATGGCGAAAAGAGATTGAAATGATTATTTTCAATTAAATAAATGCTAGAAAATAATTAACCCAACCGGTTCTCACTCTAAAGAGGCAGATAACTTTACAGATTATTATAGCAAGAGAGCACATGTAACTGAACGAAGTAATACCA
>JALBCR010003271.1:0-23346 GCA_030710515.1 Abscondita cerata | reverse complement strand
AATATTTTAAATACTAACTTAGACTATATATTACTTATTGAACAAAATTGACTATCGCTTCCTGTTCATGTTTAAAATATATTCTCAATTATTACGTAAATTATATTCACGGTTACAACCATCTTTTATAATTTTAAAAGGTGGACTTTTTAATTGCAAGCTAGCAGATATATGCCTTCTTGCCTTTCTTCTTTTGTTCTGTTCACGGTGCTTATGATCTTGTATCTACTATGCACTCTACGAAGGATGACAAGATTCAAATTTACCTATTAGACACTACCTTAAGCTCCCTAGCAATTAACACTAAATTCTGAACAATCAACAAATAAGTCTATGCAGAAAGACTGAAACCTCATCAATTTCTGATTTTCAATTATTGAGACAACGCTTCATTTTTTCTGCGGGTGCTTGTTTTTAAGTACTTCCACCACAGAATATAAGCACGCTCATAGATATCTAAACATCGCAAATTTGTGTTGGTCTGGAGACTTGATACAATATATTCCAGAATCACATTTGCAACTGTGGAGCTTTTGTTAACGAAACCGGTAATCATGGTCTTAGTGTTCGAAGAGCAAGAAAAGAATAATAAGATATAACAAATATATTAGCTCGATGACAGGTATTTAGCCCATGGCTTTTGAATTGTCTTTTTCCCACTGTTTTCTATCTTGCGCTTGTAGTTTCCAATTTTGATTCCCGCTTAATGCATATCTTCCCTGCTGCCAGACGTTTTTATATTTCCCGTTATTCTCCTTTGTTATTTATCTCCACCCCCAAATATACCGAACTTTCTGTGTACTCAAAAAGGTAGATATTCTCCTTTTCCTATATTTTATACTGTGAGGTCTTGATTATTTCCCTTTGTTTCTTCTTCTGTCTAGTATTATGTAATGTAATTTTTCGTCGTTAATTTTAGTCATATCTTTGGCTGTTCCCTAGGTTTCCGATTAGCATTTTGAGTTTTTTTTGTGTCCTTGCCATAATTATATCATCATCAGCATAAGCCAAGCATTGATATGTTTGCGTTAAAATGTTGTAATTAGTATTTACGTGCTTTTCTGGAGCAATGTTGAAGAGCAAAGGAGATAACGGGTCTCCTTGTTTTAGGCCTACATTTGAGTAGAAACTTTTGATAATCGTCCTCTGTCTCTTATTTGGTTGGCTGTACTTGTTAATGTCATTTCCACTAAATCTATTGTTTGTTTGAAAATAGTGCTTCTATAATCTTTGTCCTTTTAATTTTGTCGTATGCTTGGTTGAATTCAATTAGTATAGTATGCAGAGCTATATTTTTATTTTGGTTTTTCCTTGTATTTGTCGTATTATAAAATATTATACACAGTTGATCTTCCTTTCATAAACCACAACTTGATATTGTCCTATTTTTGTTTTGCCTCTTCCGGTACTTTTTTTATTATATGTGCCATAATCTTATAGGCATCATAATCAAATCATGGAGCCTTCTGATAATTTCCTTTCTTGCATATTTTAAAAAATTCGGCTTCAATGTCATCTGTACTTCAGGCCTCTTTTCCGCTTTTCATGTCGGCCATTACATCTCTATCTCTTTTCCAGTAGGTCTTTTATCTTATCCTTTCTTTGTATTGCAATTTTAAACGCTCACTTTTGTATTGTGCCTTCTCTTCTAAGATTTCTTAAAAGTGTTCTGTCCATTCTTCTAAAGTTTCTTCGCTCTCAATACATAGATTTCCTTTTTTATTTCTTATTGCTACTGTCTGCGCCTGGTATCCATGTTTTTCTTGTCTGAGAACTTCTTTAGGTTCTTTTTATTGTAGGATTTTACTATTTCTTCTATTCTTTTTTCTTTATTGTACCTCTTTTCTCTTTGTTTAGTGTAGCACTGTAGTAGGATGCGTCTTACCTGGTTTCTTGTTTCTACTACCTCTTCACATTCTGCATCAAACCAAGCTTACCAGCGCTATTTTGTTTTCTGGTCTAATCTTGTTGCTTCCGCTTCAATATTTTCTTTTAGGGCTTCCCAGCTCTTTTGTATGTCATCCGTTATTATTAAGTCGCTGAGTATCTCGTTTAATGCTTTTATGTATTCCTTTTTCTTGTTCTCCTCTTGTAAGAGCTTAACATTTCATTTTTTTGTCTAGCCGCGTAGGTCTTTACTTGTTTTGCCACTTGTTGTTTTAGTCTCACTTCATTCTCAAGACACAAACAGACTCTCAACTTCTCAAGCTAATCAGCAACCTCCTGAAAACTCATCAAGTTTTTCCACTCTTTCTACAAGAAATTGCCACGTGTTACTAGCTACAGCTCAAGTAACTTTGATCACTGCACAAAGAAGACCTATCCAAGTAAGATTACTGCTGGATAACGGAATCCAAAACTTGCTTTGTACTCAAAAACTGGTTAATCTGCTTATTGTACATCCTATCATAAAACCTTTAAATTTTTGGAATTTCTGGAAAATTTTCAAATAAAATGGTGAACATGTACATACACTCAAACATAGACTCTAAAATATTTGAGTTTTGTTGTGCAATGCCAGAACAAATAACTCCATAAACTCCCACTCAAACAAAAATACACTCTGATAAGTTAAAAATTCCAGATCCTTATCAAGATGACTCCTAGCTGATCCTAATTTCACACTCCATCTGATATAGACTTTTAGTTAAATTAGGCAGAGGTCATCCTACTTTGTTAAATACGCATCTGGATTAGATTATATTAGGAAAGGAAACGTTTCAGAAAATTATATAGTTCTAGGTAGTTTCTAAAGGATGTGTGTCAAAGGATTCCTAATTCAAAGACATTCAAGTATCTTCTTATCCGACATTTTGGTTGCTAGTGTGTTGCAACCTTTTTTCCAAAGGTATCGAAGAATTAGGATGTCAATGACGAGCAATACCGGATAAGAAGGTACTTGAATGTCTTTGAATTAGAATCTTTCGGCACACTTCTTAATGAAGGCCTAACATCCGTTAGAAGACCACCTAGAACTATATAATTTAAGAAGAAACTGTTTTCAGAAAATACATCTTTCAACCATTTATTTTAACATCCTATTCTCATTACTTCTTAAATTACACACAAATACATGAATAATTTAAAAAAAAACATCTTATCAAAAGGTCTGGAAAGTCGAGAGCTCTCTAAATCTCCTATTCTCTCCTAGACGATAAAAATCTGAAAAATTTTTACCACTACTTCTCGAATTCTCTCAAAATGGACATTATCAGACAGATATTCCTCTAAAATCTGTAAACGAACATTACAATCTTGGAGAATCACAAAAAGATTCTTTTTTTCTAGAATAACGATTCGAAAAGATCCCTCTCTCTCTTTCACCACTATAAAGTTAATCGATGAATCACGTGGCATGATGTCATGCCAAGTATGTTTCGCTAGCCCGTACAGTAGGTTAGAAAAGAAATATTTCATCTCAAACGTAAATCGTTTGAATTTAGCAATCACCGCCATATTAAAAAATGTATCGACAGGGCCTTTCACAAATCCTCGTCAAAATCTGCAAAACATTATTTGGCAGTCCTATGTTGTCACTCCTATATTAAATGATATTGCTCTTAATAATTCTGATTATCACTTATCCTCAGATGCTCTGCCCAGTCAAACTTTTATTGACATTTTGTCTGGATGTGACTCAACAGAAGTTGATCCATGCTACAAATTCTCGGTCTGAAAAAGGAAACCCTTTATCAGACAATTTTTCAAATCTCTATTCCTCTCACTCTTTACATGATATTCCCATTTCAAAAAAAAAAAAAAAAATACTCAATACTTTGACCCTATTGAACTAGTGAATCCTGTTATAGTTAAAGGGAAAAAATCTTATGAAAAGTGTGGATTAAGCATAAGATGGATTGAGATCAGAAATACGTGAAACTTCGAATTTAACAGAATTGAAAGTCCTTTCAGAACTATTTTCTCGGCTAAAAATCTCACAATTCTATGGTATTTATTTTTGAGCAAAAGTATGTAGAAATTTCATTGGTTTTTTCTTAGCAAGCAATTTTGCGTATGTAGCTTGTTACAACCATTTACTCATGGAATTCGATGTTTTGTAATTTATTAACATCTAAATCACGTGTAGCTCCAATCAAAGCAATAACAATTCCTAAGACTCGAGCTTTTGTGACGTGTTGTTGTCGGAATTAATTACTGAATGTGGTATTGATTTATAAAAAGTAAACTACTCCTACCTCTGTCTACTTTGGACAGATTCGCAAATTTCTCTACTGGTGTAAAAGATTCACGCCAATCGATGGGCAGCGTTTGTACTAGCATCGAGTATCAAGAAATTCAAGAACTCACTCCTTGACTATCAGTTGGAATCATGTGGTCATTTATTTTTAGTCCCAAATATTTTCTCAATTCTAATTTTTTAAGTGCAAAATGTATAAAATTCCATTTTCTTGTTTCAAAAATCCTTCTAAGGAAAGAAAAATGTCATTAACCGCCACTCAATTTTAAAAATTTTGGAATTCGATACTTTAACGTTTCTTGTCATTTTCTCGATTGCATAGAACAGTGGCATGTGTTACGTTTGTTCACAATGCTACTCAATTTCAATCAAAAACAACTCTAATTCTAAAAACACTCTAATTGTAAAAACTTTTCTCAAGAAATCTCGGAACTTGTTTCAAATAAAATTGCATCAAACAAGCAACTTCGCTCATTAAGACCTTTTCAAATAATCTTGGATTATTACGTGTGGGTGATAGATTGAAAAATGCAGAAATATTGTTTTGAACAAAACATCCTCTTCTCTTGCCCTCTAAGAACCACGCGTCTGTCTTTTCTTACTGAAGTTTGAACATCTCGGGTTAGGCCAAGCGGTCCTCAGAATGTACTTTCAATGTTCGATTACGGTCATTGGCCACTAGTCGAAGTCGATTTTGGTGGCACTACTTGTTTTTTATAAATCATTACTCATCTACGCATAGGCACCTATCCTTGAAATATTTGCATACATGGTGACAAAAAGAGTGCATATTGAGCTGGTGTCAAGCCTCATCAACTGCAGGCTTTTTCTAGCCACTCTTAAAGAGGTTATATCTCGAAGAGGAAATCCGTCGGTCATTTATGGTAGACAATGCCACTAATTTCCTGGGTGCAAAAAATCAGTTAAGGGAACTGTACGACTATTTCCAAATACTGATATAAATATTTCTATTCAAAATTACCTTTCGCTTCAATCTAACTTAATGGACGTTCGTTCATTTCCCCCAGATCTTTTGCATTGCGAAAGACTGCAATAAGCTGCAATAAAAAGTGCCAAATACTACATTTTGCGTATTGTAGGCTCTACTACACTCAGTTTTGAAGAATTTGTCACTATATTAATTCAAATTGAAGTTATTCTTAATTTTAGACCTCTCATTGCTTTTTCAAACGACCCTACAGAAGCTCAAACACTCCTCCTGGAAATTTGCTTATATGAGCCAGCCTCTTAGCATACCCTGAAAAGACATTCATCAAAATTTTTGGAAAAAATGGTCAGTTGATTATTTCAATTTTTGCAAAATCCAATTTAGTTGTTCTGAAGGAGAAAAACACCCCCCTTTGTATTGGCTTATTGCCAGGATTTTGAAAACGTTTGAATGTTGATAAGTCAGAGTCGTTCGCCTAAGAGTTCACTCAATTAATTACTAAACTTGACCAAAATTAATTTTTTTTTGTCAACGCTCTAATTGGTGGAGGCAGTATGTTGTGAAACAACGCAGCAGCATAATTAATTAATTAATTATCAATTCTCTTAAAGTTTGTGACTAAGTAACCAGATAAAGTTTATTTTTTTTAATAAATAATTAGATGTTAGTAAATAATTTCTCCTTTATTTTTATTGAATTATAAACACCATAAAAGACACATATTACCTTAAATGCCCTGAAGAAGCCCACACTGTAGTAGGCAAAACGTTAATGTAAAGAAGGACTCGTTGTTTATGTTTTTTCCACTCATTTTGAAGCCCTTTCACTGTAGAAGACGTTTACAATAATAAATCATTAAATTACAACTGGTCCTTCTAGTTTTTAATTAAAATTTTATAAGAAATCTATAAAGCAAACTGAGAGCCCTTTATTACTGCAAAGAAGTAGATATCAACTTAAACCCAATTGTTTTCGCTTTGTACCCCTTAGTTCATGAAAGTATTCGCTCCACTTTAGAATACTATTAGTTCTTGCGCGACAACGGTAGAGAACTAATGATGTAACAAAAGGCAAATCGTTTAATTTAGATGTCACGAAAGCAGACACACATTTTCCCACTTATTAATCTTCGCCTTTGGAACCAAGTTTAGCACTGAGGCCGCTTTTGTCGAAAAAATATAGAAATGTATTTTCCGATTTCTATATCATTTAGTTTTTGGAAATTTCGGTCCATGGCGTAACGAAGCTAAGAGATTAATTAACACCATTGGCTTCATAATAACTGCAAGTTACTGGGACTTCATAATCAAAACGGCACCTTAAAAGACGAATATTTTTAATCATTCAACGTGGTTATAGTGATTCCATTTAGGAACTTTATCAAATTGTTCATTATTAGAAGAATTTTTGTTTATAGTTGATCTTGGGGTGTAGGGTTTACACTATAGAGGTACCCAACTCTCACTTATGGCTCCATCGTTTCATACCCCGGGCAACTGCATTGACCTGCAGGCTAAAGCAGAGAAGCCAGATACGGTAAATTGGAGAGAAGGCAGCAGTTCCCCGTACCGGGCTGAGACGGCGAGGTGTTAGTTCATGGTAAGGCCTCAATACGCAGACACCTATGAGCAAACCAAAGCGGTTCAATCGGTCATAGTACTGCGGTGCGGAAAGCAAGGAGAAACTACCGCACTAACATTCTCAAGATAAACAATAGTGGCACAACAAACAAATAAAAATGGCCCCTAGTCCGTGGCAGACCTTTAATGGTCGGGGGTGCGAAGAATCACCACGAGGAGGATCCACCCGCAAGTGGAAACAGATAGCGACGGCGTAAGAGTTGAAACATGAAATGTGAGAAGCATGTATATGTCACGCAAGGCAACATAATGTGATCAGAGAGATGGAAAGACTAGATGTGGGTGTAATGGGAATCAGCGAGATGAGGTGGCCGGAATCTGGTAAGGTCAAAGTAGACGAATCGACAATATACTACCCGGGAGTGACCTACCGGCTCACCCAAATGGGGTGGGTTCATCGTGAACACCAAGGTCAACAATCGGTACAAAACTTTGTACCGTACTCAGACAGAAGAATAGCACTGCTACAAGTTAAGGCAAAAACCAAAAAACATTAACATAATCCATGTATAGGCGCCCACGGCGGACAAACCAGACGCAGAAATACAAAAATTCTATAACGGCATCAAAGAGTTAAGAGCGAGCATTAACAAAAGTGAAATCATAATTGTAATGGGGGATTTCAACGCAAAGATCGGCAAAGGGAGATCGGAACAAATAGTGGGTAATTATGGCCTCTGGAGATAGAAATGAAGAGAGAGACAGTCTAATACAGTTCTGCCAAGAAGAAAAAGTCATAATTATCTCTAATACATGGTCTCAGCTAGCAACAGCACGACGACTGTATACCTGAAGTCACCACAAGATTCGTCCAATAATATAGTACGAAACCAAATAGATTTTCTTTTAATAGACGAAAGATACAGAAATGGAATAAAGAGTGTAAAAAGCATATCCAGGCGCAGACGTCGATTCAGATCATAACCCACTGATCGCACAAATAAGATTTAGACTTCCTTCCGAAGAAACTACAACAAATAAAACGAAAAACGACCAGATATAACACTACTGAAAGACCCCACCACATATGATAAAGTATATCAGACCCTCAATGAAGCATTCCTAACAAATATTAGATCAAACATGGAAAAAAATGGAGATCGGAAACGAAGGCGTGCAAATACCTAAACCTATGTGGAAACAACTAAAGAAATACTTCATCAACAGCATACAAAAATCAAAACTAAAACTAGAGCCTAGAACAGACAAAAAAAAAAATGGATGAATAATGAAGATACTGCAGTTGATGGACGAAAGAAGAGAGAGCAAAAACGAGAGACCAGGCAAAGTTTGGGGAAGATTTGAGGAATCAGGCGGGCAATACAGAGCCGCTAAGGAAGAATGGACGATAAAAGAATGAGGAGGATAGAGAACCTACAGAAAACACGACCTTTCAATGTTCACAAAGGATTAAAGAGGTTAGAGGCACGCAGCAAATAACCTAACAACAAAACTAGTGATTACCAAATGGACCCAGATACAAAAATACGTACAAGGATCAGAGCAAACAAGATCAACTTTCATAAAGAGAAATCTAATGTACAATACGGGTCTGGCAATAGAACTTTGCAATGTGTTACGTACACTCGGTTCTGCTGTACGGAATGGAAGCGTGGACGCTAAAGATTAGCTCACTCAATCGATTGGAGGCGTTTGAGATGGGTCTTCCGGAGGATGTTGAGGATATCGTGGACGGAACATGACGAACGATGAGGTATTGAGAAGAATGGGAAGAGAAAGAGAGAATTACTGATCACTATAAAGAAAGAAAAGCCGCATACCTGGCGACACATAATGCGCCAATGAAAGATATTCTCTGTTCAGATTGATAATGGAAGGAAAGGTAGAAGGCAGATGGGGACCGGGTAGAAGACAATGTTTTGCTCAAGAACATCAGAGATTCGACAGGACTTAACTCGCACGCACTGTTGAGAATAGAGAGGAATTTGCCATTATTGTTGCCAACCTTCAATAAGGAAACGGCACATCAAGAAGAAGATAGTTGATCTTGATTTTTTTGCATATATCTAATTTAGCTAATGTATTCATTTATATATACATTTTACTTTATGTTCATTTGCTCCACGAGAGTTTAAAAGACCAACCCCGCCGTCTTGTTACAGTTGTATACCTTACTTAAGTATACACCTCTGGATGGAGCTCATAACCAGAGCGAAATGCTGCATCAGGTGTTCTTTCTGTTGCGTGTTATGCTTCTGTACAAGTTTTACTAGGTTTTATTGACACACGTGTGTTTCAAGCATTAAAGCTGTCGCTTAGATAGCGCTTATGCACTTTAAACGCAATAACATGTCGTTACACATTAACTGTTGGCATTTTTCTTAGTTTTATACACTATTCATACGTGTCAATGTCCGAGATGTCGCATCACTATTACACTTTTACTAATGTATTAGTACATAAGATATAGATTAAAACAAATATTTTTAAATTCTAAAGTTAGAAAGTCAAAAATCTAAAAAAAAAAATTAAGACCGTTAATAATTATAAAAGTAAAAACAACTAAAAAGTAAATTTCTGAATGTGACGAAGTTGGTAGCCAATAAAATTCATATTTAATTGCAGGTCTTGGTCCACCATATGGCATTACAGGACAATTTATTACAAAAGTAGTTAACCACATTAATTACGGTTAGTTTGTGTAGATAGAGTTTTGGAATTAAAATTATAACATCGAAATAATTACATAACCTACCTGAAATGTTAAGTAAAAAACGCGGACCCACAGAGAGGTCAATTAGAGAAATATTGCCACTAAGATTATTTACTTTTTGCATGTAATTGACGTAACATCTAACGACATAATGTCGTGTTTTACAGGATGCGTTAATTCGTCTCGCAACATTTTTTATGATGCTTAAATCAAAAACTAATTTAGCCCGATTAAACCGTCTCACAGTTTAATTAAACTTGATACTGTTAACCTTACTGAAGGGTATTTTGAAAGATCACAAAAACAACTAAGCAAAAACCACCACAACTAATCCAAAGGAGCATCTGCCAAAACAGCGCTAGAACCATTACAAATTTTATTTTTATGTTTTTATTAAGCTTCTCAAGCAATGTTGCTAGCTAATGTTGCGCAGCGCATAAAAACGAATGACATTTTACCCTTTTTTCATTATCATCCTTGCTCATTAAGCCGCCCAAGTTTTTGTTCTTGCGTGATACATTTAATTTACTTATAGTATATTATTAAATGGCCATCGGGTTAATGCGTGGTTTTGAGAATGATACATGAAAACCGGTTTACATTAGCTCACTTCGAATATAAATTGCGTTTCAGTTTGACATTATTATAACTACAGTTTTGACTTAAATCATTTTTATTACTTAAATAATAATATAGTTAGTATAACTAATTGTTTCGTTACATGCAAAATGCAAACAATAAATTTTTACGTGTAATTGGTGGATATATCAGCTTATTGTGTGTGCTATCGAAGTTTTAATATCACAGTATTTGCATTTAAAAGTTGTGATCTATTATAATTTGGTGGAGGTGCAAAACAACTTCGTTTTGGCACTAATTTACCTTAACGTAGCACTCGTGTTCATCAACTCAAGGAAATGAAGTCCAACAAACAACAAAAAAAATATATATCAATATAATAAATAGAAGGAAAAAAAGCAAGTTATAATGGCCGCAAATCTTTATACGGATTCAAAGTATTATAGATAATTATGTGATTCAGTGATCAGTATAAGTACTATACCAAAATATAAAGATTTGTTGTTCGGTAATAAGTAATGATTGATAAGTGGACTGTAATATGCAAGTGTGCGACCTACCTTATCGTGTTGCTTGTTGAAGGGAGGATGTGTTTGATTACTTCTGGCTGATCAGCCGTTTCGACGATTCACAATTTTGATGCACTACTTTCGAAGCTTATATCTTTCTGAGTTTCCGAAGAAAACGACCGCACATGACTGTGAGTATTTAAAAATAAAGTGATTCCAGAAAATATCATTTAACAAGCTTGAACATTTTCAACCCACCAAAACATATATGTTTTTTTTTAAGTAAATAAAATTATTATTATTAACAGTAAAGCTAAATATAGAATAAAATAAAAAAACTTAAGCTTTGTAATTTATATTACTGGTTTGGTATGGACAGAGCTTTACAACTGGACGTTGCAAAGTTCCAGTGCGTGTCTTCAAGGTGACAACCCTTACACCTCCATCGTCTCTAGGGTGAATCGCGGTCACTCTTTTGACAACCCACTCAAGAGGGGTTTTTGTTCGTGTTTTATCAGAACCAGTGTGTTCACATTAATGTTACGGGACGATGTTGTCCATTTTCCTCTCTGTTGGAGGGTATGCAAGTATTCCTGGGCCCATCGTTTCCAAAAATTATTCTGCAGCATTTACCATCGGTCAAGTCTATTTAAAGCAATATTAGAAACACCTGGTTCAGAAAACCTAGTGAGTGGCTCCATATTGAGAAAATGTGTCGGAGTGAGCGGTGTAAAATCGTTGTAATCATGGCTAATACCGTTAATGGCCGAGAATTTAGCAAAGATTCGATTCTAATGAGAAGAGTATAAAATTCTTCGTAATTTATTGTATTTCTCCCTGCAATACGATAAAGATGCGTCTTTAATGATTTGACACCGGTTTCTGCCAAACCGTTAAAATGTGGGGCCCCTGGTGGACTAAAGTGCAAATGTATAGACAGTTCTGAAGCCGCCGCCTTAGAAAATTGTAAAAGTTGAGCGTATGCTTCTCTGAAATTTGCACCTTGATCACTATTAAGATCCAAAACCCTACCCCGATAGGCTACGAAATGGCGAAAATTAGCCAAAAAGGTATCAGTAGATAAATCGGATGATAACTTTAGATGCATAGCTTTCGTTGTACAACACACGAAAATACAGACATACGCCTTCAATGTTTTCGCACCTCGATACTTTCATGCTTTGAGTGTAAAAAGACCGGCATAATCTACGGCTACCTTAGAAAAGGTTTTTAGGCATACGCTTTAGGCCTGGAACGGAAGCATCTAATACACTTAGAACAACAACGATATATCGCGCGTGAAAACGATAGTATCCAAAATTTTTGAATTAATAAATTATGTAGTGTTCTTAGCCTAGGGTTGCCATGTTCCTTATGTATCGCTTCAATGACGAGATCAGTGAATCTATGATTTTTCGGAAGAAAAATAGGGTGTTTTAGATAGAAGTAAATGAGAAATTTACCAAGGCGACCACCCACCCTGAGAATACTCAGATTATCAATGAAGGGCGTGAGCTTTCGAAAAGGCTTTGCAAGCGTTGTATTTTCCTTTAAGCTGAAATGATTTCGGAAAAACATTCATTCTGTACATCCTTGATAATTGCCTGTAAAGCATGATCCTTTTCAGAGGGCGTTTGGGCCACCGAATGAGTTTTTTCTCGTTAACCAATCGAGGAAAATCGAATGACGCACGCAAGTATATGCTGAATTTTTTTGGAGAGAAGAAAATCGATGCAGCATAGACGAAATTAATGAAGGATTGTTTACAGAAACATGGAGCACTGAAACTGGTTTTCTTCAGAAGACACCGCGAAAACAGTGTTTTGTACGAGAGGGCTGTTCCGGCCGCTTTGGTATATTATTATGTATAAATTCCGGACCTTGCCACCATAGGTCGTGTTTAACAAGTTGTGTAGGAGTAAGACCTCAAGACGCATAGTCAGCTAAGTTGAGCTCTGTCGGAACATATCCCAAGATAAGGGATCTATAGTCTCTTGTATGTGCGCCACTCTGATCGCTACAAACGTTTTCCAGCAATGAGGAGAAGCCAAAACCCAAGCTAGAACAGCTTGAAAATCTGACCATGTGTAAACTGCGTCAAAAACTAAAATATATTAGCTCGTTTAAACATAAGCACAAATAAAGCTGTTAGAATTTGTTTAGGTCTTATGAAATCTACTCCTTTGCGCCAGCAATGTACGTCAAAGCTAACGAACCTCCGCTAAATGATAGAAAAACAACTTTTAATGATAGATGCTAAATCAAACAAACTCTTAGCCAAAAGTTTATTCGAGCTTGGGCTGGCCAACCTTGTACATAAGTTTTGGTCTCGACGTAACTCAATACCTTTAGCTGATGCGACCATTTCAACCTACTAACTTAAGGAAAAAAATTTTAGGGATTTATAGAACCCTTACCGTTTCTTGTGGGAAAAAAAAGAATATAATTTTATATATTTTACCAGAAGAACACGTTAATAAAAACATATTTTATTCAAATCTCGAACTCTATACACATTGATACCGACGGGTCTAAAATGATCAGTTTTTTATACCCCAACGGAAGTATAGAAAAAAGTTTCGATTGCCTAATGTAACTTCTATATTTTCAGCCGAAGCTTACGCCAGCATAAAAGCGTTTTATTTATTTTTGTTATTTAATCGTATGGTACATTTTAAATATTGTATTGTGATGTAAGTGTTATGTACGATGCCTTAGAAGATCAGTATAAACGTGTACAGTGTGGTGACGAAACCGTGTGCAATTGTGGATTGGTTCGTCTTGGCAAAGCATTTACTTCAAGGTTTAGGAAAACCACTAAAACCTAAACATGCCAACCCTTACCCATCCTAGTATTCACATGTAATAATATTAAGTGTGTACATTTTTCATAATTATCCGGGAGGGTCTTGATAACCAGGTCCGGAAACCAAAGTGGTGATTCTCAGGAACAACATGTTTTTTGTTCTTGACCATGGAGTACTGTAAGGTACTGATCACTTTCCATATTTTATATTTGCACCAAAAAAACCCTAAAAAACACACACACACGAAAAAAAACCTAAAGAAAATTGACGTACGTTTTGACGTTAAAACGTTAAAGCACTTAAACTCTTAAACAGTATTAATTGTCACAACACCGATTTCCGATTTACTTTTTATATCTGTTTCCAAATCATGTTTATTATGCCTGGTTCACCCTTCCCTCAACACATCCCCTATGATTTTGAACATTTTATACCAAGTTCATTTTCTTAAGCTGTAAATCGAATGTCATTTTCTTGTGGGCAAAAGCACATTCGGGTATAATTGCCAATGAAGAAGCGGATTTACTGGCAAAGCAAGCCACTATGATATTAAAAATAGAAAGGTAACTATTCCTTTTTCGGACTTGATCCCAAACTTTAAGAAAATATAAGGCTGCAGTGGAATGAGGATTATCGATTAAAGTATAATAACAAACCTACACATTATTTCTACATCCATCCTAGTGTGCATAACAATTAATAAGTCGGTTAAAATTTAATCACGGATGCTTTCCTTCTCACCTGTTTAAAATTGGATGTAAAAATGATCCTTCTTGTTCTTGCGGAAATGAAACGCAAACATGAACCACATTTTATTTAATTGCCCTTTGTATGATAATGTTAGCAATAGCTTTTATTGAGTCTCTTATGTGCTTAAATTAATAATAATGTTTACAAAAAAAAATTATCACTTCCTTTGTTGATGTGCATTATAAGGTTGAATTCATTAGATTACTCAAAATATTACACTTGCCAAATTATAGATTTGTAGCCAAAGAACAATGTTCAAAGCCACTAAAAAAATTTAAAAAAAAATTAAGGATGTTTGTGTTTGACTTGTTGAGGTCGTAATTTTAAAATAAATAACGCAGCCATATCCAATTGTACTCGCATCGCAAAACCCATGAATTTCCAAAAGACAAGGCGTGGAAGGAACGATGATTCGGGCTAACTTGAATTTAGAGAGTTCCGGTAATTGAAATTTGAACCTTTCTCAAATACTTACAATGTTCTTCTGGGGACTTATAATCCCAATCAATTTTTCAAGCCAAAGTTACTGCAAAATGTGCTTTGGCCTAAAAATCGACAAAATTCTGGCTATTTGGGGATAATAAACATTCTGGCAATTATCTTGGGGATAATAAGTTACGATCCCATTGAAGATCAAGTACCTTCAGAAATTGAGGCCCTTCTGTGTCGAAATTTCGTGGACCCCAGGGGGTCTTGGCTAGAAACAACGGATACAATGGAAGGATGATTACTGGCCCACTTCCTAATTCAAATCCACAGGTTTTAGAAGAGCAATAAGTTTAAATTGAAGACGAAGTGCTTATTTTAGTGAGTCAGCACCTCCAACGTAGTCGTCCCCATAAACCGACTTGTAGATTTTGAGATGCATTAGGATAGTTGTCCTGTTCAAAAATATCTAATTTTCTTACAACACGGAGAGCTAAAAATGGAACTGAAGAAACTCTGAAAGTGACTCTGTTAAGAGTGTATTCTTTGATTTCTTGGGACGGAAAAAACCAAGGAAATTTTTGGAATTTTCTGTGATCCGGCCTAATTAAAATCTGACAATACATTTGTTTAATATTACAAATAAACGCAATAGGAAATGTTTGAAATTTTAATAAATGCTTGATAAATCTTGGTGAAGTTTAGGACTTGGAAAATAGTGTTTATTTTAACTTAAACCCTTTTGATCTCTTGGAACTAGTATCATAAACGACCCTTATCTTAGTTGACTTACTGTCTGGTTTGAGAACACAATGATGTGAAAAGTAAAAAGAAGGAGTTGAAGTATAGTCGTAGTATTCTTGCATAAAAGCTGAATAAGTTGCGTGCAAATTTGGATTTTTTAGAAGACGACTCTTAAATATTTTCTCGCATTTTATGTCATCAGCCAAAATACTATCGTTTGATTTTGAAGTTTGATCAATTTTCTAAAATTTCTAAAGTGTCAAATCTAAAGGGTAATCTAAGGAAGCATGACAACTCAGAAGTATAGAACTTAAAAATGAACATTCTGCACAACCTTGTAGTATCCAACCAAATACTGATTCGATTGCTACTGGAGTATTAAGTTAGTCAAAAGTTCGACCCAATCCTAACAAATATGGCACTAATTCACCACCTATAAGAATGGCAATTGGACCGGAAATGTGAAATTTGCTATCTATTAAAGGTAAATTTTGAGTATGAGACCAATTATGAGCACTGACTTCAAGTATAGGTTGATTGGAACAAACTTTTGATAATATAATTAGTTCAAACGTAAACGTCGGATTTAACTTGCCACATGGTTTGATAAAACATTGGGTGACACCCTACTTTTGCCATAGATACCATTTCATCCAACCCTTCAATAGGTATAGTAAAAGTTTTTCGATTTAAGCCTAACCGTCTAACACATTGTTCTGAAATGAAGTTTGCCATTCTGCCGCTATCTAACAAAATACGAGCTAGCTGAAAACTCCCATAGGCATCCTTTATTTCAACTTTGGCAGTTGAGAGCAAAACTGTAGTTTGATTCTAATAAGTAGAACAAATATTGCACTGAATAACTTGATCACGTTGCTGGGGAGGTTGACCGTTGTTTTGATCGTTTGTTAAGGTATTTTGCACATTTCGTTGTGCAGTGTCACTATCAAGAAGATATCAGCAGTTGTATCTGTTGGACCTGTAAAAGGCGTAGAAGTACTACTTTTGGTTGAATTTAAATGAAGAAGCGTGTGATGACGCGCGAGGCAAATTCTACAAGTTGTAGAAGAAGAACAATTGCGTACCGGATGTTGGGAGCGCATACAATTTGTACATAAATGTTGCTGTCTAATAAGAGCCAATCTTTCTTGTGAAGTTTTAGAAAGAAAAACTACACATCTGTTTAGTTCATGGGAACCAGCACACATTATTCATTTTGTGCTTAGCTTTTGAAGAAGTGCATTCTCATTACAAGTACTGACGTAAGTCGAAGGAATATGAAGACCACTAGGGACCGAAGCCTGTTAATAAGCCGTGTTGTTTAAAGGACTAAAAGATTTACTCTTACTATTACTTGAAGTGAGCATCATATATTTTACGTCTTGCATTGATTGGTTAAAAATCCCGTAAACATTTTATATGTGGGCAACTCCGTGGTACTGTATTCAAATTCGAAATCGGTTGTTGTCTTGGAATCTAATTTTTTAAGTAGAATATTAAACAATAAAAAATCCCACTGTTTAGTTTGAAACCCCAAACCTTTAACCCAGCAAGGTTTTCTGAAAACATATCCAGTAAGTGCCGCAGGCGTTTTGCGAAAATTTTTAAAGGTTGAGATGTATAAATCTCGTTAAAATAAGTTGTGGCCAAAACGCGCTTGTTTTGATATCTGGCTATTAATGTCTCATAAGCCGTCATGTAATTCTCTCGGTCATAGGAATACAATTAAATTAAATGGTTCATTTTTAAGTGAGGGTCATCAAATATTGAAACTTGTCAATCATTGGTAACGCCGGCCACAATTTTATATTACCGTCATAAGAAGGCACATTAATTTTCGGAAGTTTCGGAGCGGAAGTAAATAGGTTTGTATTAAATCATTAAAGAAATCCATAACCTTCTTGAAGGTAATAAATAAAATCTTGAAATTATATTATTGTTTTATTGTCGGAGGCATCCAACAATACATCTTTTATTTAATTGTAAAGTATAACATGTTTCGACTGTCATCTTCAGAAATCAACTGATAATTAAAAAACATGGATTAATTGAGTAAAAGAAAGGATTAGCTTATCTATAATGTTACATATTATGAAATAATTTTAAATTTAAATAGCATATAAAATGCGGAAATGTAATGGAGTCAAAGAACTGCATGACAAGCAGATAATTATGACTATTTAAATGTCATAATTTCATTTCATATTTACAATTTTGATGCACTCACTTTCGAAGCTTATATCTTCTGAGCTTTCAAAAAAACGACCAGTATTGTCGCACATGACCGTGAGTATTTAAAAAAATAAGCTGATTCTAGAAAATATCATTTAACAAACTTGAACATTTATATTTGTATTTTTTTTTTTTAATATACACTCAGGGCAATAAAAAAGTTTCCACCCAATATTACACCGTTAATTCGCAAATGTGTAACATTTGACCAAATATGTAGCATCAGTAACTTATTTTGTCGTAGTACCAGACATAGACATCTACTTCTAAGCCTACTTTATTTATTTTTTCTTTGTTTTTTAAGATTGCGATAACAACTGCCTAAACGTAAATTTTATTTGACAGAAAAACTTTGAAGAATGCTTGTTTACATGCTTTTAAGTTAATCTTCTGTTAGATTTTTGGTATTGTGTACACTGTTGTGCTGTAATTTTGTTATGCCTCTAAACGCAATGGATTCTGTAAAAGCTGTAGCCCTTGTGGAGGATGGTCAAAGTTTACGTTATGTTGGTAGAGTACTTCACTGTACTCATACAGCGGTTCGAAAATGTTTGCAAATTTCGAGAGACTGGCAGATACACGCAGAAGACCAGGTTCTGGTAAGAGGAGTTTTGTTACACTACGGCATTACGTAACCGCACTCTACGTCCGTTGAGGCGAGAAATCAACTTAGAGAAGTGCGTGGTGTTGATGTAAGTGTGTGGACAGTTCGCCGAAGATTAGCGGAAGCAGGACTGAAGTCTTGTATTCCAGCTCATGGACCAAAGTTATTACCACATCACCGAACAGCAAGGTTGCAATTTGCTCGTAATCACTTGGCATGGGAAATTGAGCAGTGGAGTACTGTATTATTCACAGATGAATCTCGGTTCTGTCTATATTCTTCAGATGGTCGACAACGGTGTGGCGTAGAGGCGGTGAACGCTATGCACCCTGTACATTCGTTTCCAGAGTAAATCATAATGGAGGCTCAATTATGGTGTGGGCTGGCATTTCATTAGAAGCTCGTACGGAACTTGTCTGTGTGGATGGAGAGTCCTTAACAGCACACCGATATATTACAGAAATTCTGGAAGACCATGTTGTCCCATTTGCTCCATTTATTCGCAATAACGAATATCTTGACGCAGTCGGGATTATCCGTATGGATTGGCCAGCATATTCCCTGACATAAATCCTATAGAACATGCTTGGGACATGTTAGGGATAAGCGAGTAAGAAAGAGACCTGTATCACCAGCTTCACTAAATGATCTGCGAATTTGCTTTTCTCGAAGAATGGGAGAATATCCTCAAGATTATTTCCGCAGCCTAATTGAAGGTATGCAGAGGCGCATACAAGCTGTAATTAGAGCCAGAGGAGGTAATACCAAGTACTGAATTACCATGACTCTCACCTAGTTGTTAGTGGAAACTGTATAATTTAATTTATGTGTTTTAAATTTTTCATTGTTTTCAAATATTCTTCGTTTTTCTGCCAAGTAAATTCCTGTATACCATCCGTCTTGTTTTTTAATTCATTTCGTGTCTTAGAGTCCAAATTATCATTATAATTATTATCATTATTTATTTTTCGTTTAATCTTTTAAAAAATATAAGTGGAAACTTTTTATTGCACCTGAGTGTATAACAATTAAAAGAGAATTCGACAATTTTATAATTAACGAGTAAAATTATTTAAATCATTTTTAAAAACATATATGATTATTTAAACAAAATGGTTACCTACAATACTTTCCTCTATGTTATTTATATCTATTAGAATTGGGACTAAATCGTGCGCGCCGTGAAAATGGTGATATAATTGGATCTTGAGCAGAAACTTAATTGATGTCTAAAGTGTCAATGATTAAAAATGCTGGTTTCAAGCGATCTATGCCCAATACTGAATTTCGTCTATCAACATTAATTGTAAAATGTTTATCTGAGCTTAGTAATTACTCGAAAAGGTCCGTCATAAGTGAATTGCAGTGATTTCTAGGTGTACAAAATTTTAGATATATATTCACGTAATCTTCGTAAAAAATTCGATTGTTTCATCTGTTGTTGATATTGTGAGGGTAAAAGAAATTCTGCTGGCGAACGAATTGTGAAACCATAAGCAAGTTCTAAAACGTCTTATTTAAAAGCAGTACATATTCCAAGAAGGGCTAACGGCAACTTTTTCTGATCATCTTTTACTTATATTGCAACTTAAGCTTTTTGTTATAAATGTCGGTGGAATCTTTTAACCATTCCATTGGCTAGAAGGGTGATACGATGTGAAACGGATGTGTTTCACTCCCAATAAATCAGAAAATGATGAGAATAATAACTATAGGAATTTTCTTTACCTTGGTCTGTTGTTATGGTTGATGAAACTGAAAACGGGCCATCCAATGTTCAATTAAGGTACGGGCCACTGTTTCCACGGTAATATCTCTTTATTGGAATTTGCTTCAAGCCATGTGGTAAACCTATCTATACATGTTAATATCAATGAAAACTGTTGGATGGTGGCAGGGGACCCAATTAAATCTAAAATGGACGTGGCCAATTAGTTTTCTGAAAGAGGAAATAGTGTGTTGTTTGGGTTTCATGCTTTGCTGCACTGATTATGGAGTACCCACGCAGGTACAGCCTTTCGCGTTAATAATGGCGCGGTTTACGGCAGGTACATTCATGAAATTTCAAACTTGGACACCACAACTTCTGTAAACAAAAGTTTGCACATTGTGAAGCGGGCTTAAGGGTATCATTTACAATTCTAACAGCAGGTAGTCTCAGCAGGGGTTATCTTATAGAAGGACTGTAGAATGAATCATTACACTAAGCACGTTTTAGAAAATAGTTAATTTACTTAAAAAATATATATATTTGAAGGTATCGCTAATTAAACACCATAGCTCGATTAATTATCGAATCAAAATTTTGTTTAGGAAATGTTTACAAAATAAAATTAGAAATAATTTTGATTTAAAAACGTCTACAAGCAATAACTTTTAAATTAAATCAAAAACTAAACATGGTTATTTGGGTTGACTGATTATTACTTATTTTTAAATAAATCTAACCTACTAATTATTGTAAGTTATTAAAAAATCATTAAACTCTCTATTCATAATATTTAGTCCTTACAAAATGTATATTTTATGACGTTTCTTTTTTTCTGTAGTTAATATAAAAGTGAAAAAAAACTAAGGCAATTCTTATTGTCAACGTATATATTTAGTTTTTGACAAGAATTTATTACATAATTATAATTAAGATACCAAGTTATAGTTTAAAATTAAATGAAAACTTTTTTTTTTAAATAAAGGTATTACTATATAAATAAATATAAGAAATCAATAATGGGTGTGACCTCCATTATTATTGATACATTCTTGGAGGCGTCTGCTCATTGACGCTATCAAGGTATCAATATAATTAATATTAATCGTTTCCCATGCGGTATCAATGGCTGCAATTAGTGCATTACGGTTTACTGGTATAAAATTTGGCCCTTGTTGTCTTCGGATAACAGCAAGTATTCGAGCCCAAACATTTTCGATAATGTTAAAATCTGGGCTTTTGCTGGCCAGGGTAACAGCTCCAAATTATTTTCTCGTATCCAATTGCGCACAACCCGCGAAGTATGAATAGGGCGTTGTCCTTTAACAACAAAATACATTATGAAAATGTTAATTCAACAGATCCCGAACTATTTTTGGAGAAAGTATAGTGAAATAAGAATACTTACTTGTTGGAAAATATAATCTTCGTCTGGATAAAACACTTCGACTGAAGGTTTCATAATAGTTTCCAAAATATCTAAATACGCAGCAGAATCAAGACGTCCATCGATAGCCCAACAAACTCCTGACCCCGCGCGCTAACCCAACCCCACACATTCACAGAAAAATAACCACTTCGTTTTTAGGACATATGTGATTATTTTCGTAACGAGTTCCTTCCATTCTAAAAACTTTTAGTGGTCCATCGTTGCGGCTATTGAACGTTTTTTTCGTCGCTATAAAATCACTCGATTCCAAAATTCCAAAGGTTCGTTCACATATCGCCTTGCAAATTCCAGACGACGTCTCATATTTTCGTCACTGAGAACTTTTTCGCAGCAGCATTATACTTTTTTATTCCCATCTCCTTTAATCTTTTTGTGCAGTTATACGGCATCCGGGAAAATGTGTATCTGCTATAGCCCTGGAGTATGTAGCAAATGGTTGTTCTGTTACGTAATGAAACAACTCGAGATCTTGAGCACGTGTAGATACTTTAGGTCTACCACTTCGATGGCTCTTTCCAAAGTGTGTTCAAGATTCCATTTTACTCGGTAATGCCCTACGGTGCTTTTTGGTATATCTAACATACGTGAAATTTCACGCACGCTACGGCCCGCCGCTAATTTCGAAACAATCCGCGCTTTCAAATCAGCACCGAGATGAGATGGCATTTTCACAACACTTGAAATTTTAAACTAAAATGGAATTTACATTTCTTACTTTACTTATTGGTTCACACTACCCCTTCTCAAACAGTAGGTAATTGTTTATTTATTACATTTATGACTCTAATGGAAGTAAAAGCCCAGATTTTAACATTATCGAAAATGTTTGGGCTCGAATACTTGCTGTTATCCGAAGACAACAAGGGCCAAATTTTATACCAGTAAACCGTAATGCACTAATTGCAGCCATTGATACCGCATGGGAAACGATTAATATTAATTATATTGATACCTTGATAGCGTCAATGAGCAGACGCCTCCAAGAATGTATCAATGGAGGTCACACCCATTATTGATTTCTTATATTTATTTATATAGTAATACCTTTATTTAAAAAAAGTTTTCATTTAATTTTAAACTATAACTTGGTATCTTAATTATAATTATGTAATAAATTCTTGTCAAAAACTAAATATATACGTTGACAATAAGAATTGCCTTAGTTTTTATTTTCACTTTTATATTAACTACAGAAAAAATGAAACGTCATAAAATATACATTTTGTAAGGACTAAATATTATGAATAGAGAGTTTAATGATTTTTTTTAATAACTTACAATAATTAGTAGGTTAGATTTATTTAAAAATAAGTAATAATCAGTCAACCCAAATAACCATGTTTAGTTTTTGATTTAATTTAAAAGTTATTGCTTGTAGACGTTTTTAAATCAAAATTATTTCTAATTTTATTTTGTAAACATTTCCTAAACAAAATCAATAAGCAACGTAAATTACCTATTTTCTAAAACGTGCTTAGTGTAATGATTCATTCTACAGTCCTTCTATAAGATAACCCCTGCTGAGACTACCTGCTGTTAGAATTGTAAATGATACCCTTAAGCCTGCTTCACAATGTGCAAACTTTTGTTTACAGAAATTGTGGTGTCCAAGTTTTAAATTTCATGAGTGTAATGTTCCCTAATTGGGTAGATACATAAACAAAATAAAATAGGATAGATTTTTGTATAGGTAGACTTGATACCGGATTAACAAAACTTAGGGCCTGAAGGTATAACTTGTAACTGTAAATTACTGCAAATGGTAATTCATAAAATTTTGGACATTTAAAACAGGTAAACGTTTAGTATTCAATGAGAAGGACAACACTTTAAAATAATCAGAGTTTACAATTTAAAATGTTAATATAATTTATGGGACATTATACTAATTGTGAACTAAAATTTTGGAAGCATTAGAAATTAAACGTTATTTAAATAAACGAAACCTTATTTTAAATGTGCAAACACCAGATTAGCCATTTGTAAAAGTTGATAAGTAAATAACAATTGTTATGTTTATGATAGTAATTTTTGATCAACTACATAGCAATACGTACTGAACGAAGTAATACTGAG
>JALBCR010003270.1:0-18785 GCA_030710515.1 Abscondita cerata | reverse complement strand
TTTTTTCGCTGTATTGTTCCCAAAGTCCACACCAAAATGGAAAACTTATTATTATGGGTTTTTCGATAAAAGTTAAGTTCTTCATAAAAGTTTGTGCATCCCTAAAACCAAAAATGCACCAACAAAATGGGGCAAAGACGGCGTAATTTTGGTGTCAACAAAAATGAAAAGAACTTTTCACCAAAAATTTTGAAGTTTTCTCTAGTGAATTGAAAAAAAATTGACCATAATTAGCACAATCATTAAAAATTTGTAAACAAGTTTTAAATAAACTGTTTATACAAGATGTTGTTTAATTATCATTTAAAGCAAATTTTTTTCTTGTAGCCACCATTTTAAAAATATTAAAAATGAAATTTCTTCTAGATGGCCATTAATTTCAAATCTTGATGTTTTTTTAAAGAAGAACAACTTTTTCAAATAAAATTTTTGTAAATTTTGACTTGACTTCTGAAACCTTGTAGGTATAATCATCAATAAAATTATTATTATTATTATTCTTTGGTGCAATAACAGTGTATATTTCTGTCCGAGTATTTTGATTAGGTTTACACGATGTGTTTTCCATCTTTTGTTGATATTTAGCTGTACCCTATTTTCTTCAGTTTAGTTTGTCACCGTTCTGATAAACATGCAACCCCGATGGTCCTATTATTATTCTTCGTGTGTCATATTAGTGGGCTTTGATTCTTAGTTATTGTCTGGTAGTGGCGATAATAATAAATCACGTTTACGTAAAATTATTCCTGAAGGTAGATGAAAATACATAACATAAACTACATATAGACAACCCACATTGCATATTAAACTTGAACAATGAATGAGTTTGGCATAACTTCTAATGCCATAAGCCCTTGCTATCATAACATGTGCGAATAGTAGTCTACTAATTCCTTCAAAACATATATTCTACAAATTTTTGAAGTAATTAAAAAACTTAAAATTGTATACACTTCCAACAAACTCATAAGAAAATGAAATGAAATAAAGAAAACGTTAGATATAAAAATCAATTACAAATATATAACTATACTTAAGAAATTGACTAAAAATTTACAGAATTATTATTTTGATGATGATTTCTTTGACATTACTTTAATAAACTTACAACAAATGATTTTATTTCCCCAATAAACATATCTTTCATAAAAATTTTAACTGTAGAGTTTTAAATCCGAATTCCTTTTAAAACATCTTTATATTTATTCTAAAATAGTGTACTAAAATTTACTAATCTTCCACAATTAAATATAAATATCTTCATCTTCCACTCATCACAATTCACAACCTTTATTATTGTCAATAAGCAGCAATCATTAAAATAAGGTTGAGTGCGACTTATCGCTTTGTAATCAAATAATTATACCACTTTAATAATAAATGTAACGACTATGAGGTGATCACAGTAAACTTTTAAATTTTGAAAATTTAATTATTGATTTCTCTGCACACACTTTCTGTATTTTCATTGGCTTATTTAGTAGAACCACCGCAAAACAGGCGCAATCGCAGCCAGGATAAAGGACGGTAAGGAAATATCATATAAAAGAAAGAGAAACTAAATTTCTAACATAATAAACGGGTGATGTCCCATTTATTTTGTGATTGCTGTGTGTAGTTGAATGTAGTTTATTAATTTCAACTTTATTCAAAATGGTTAATAGATATTGTGTTGGTATCCTATTAGTTTTTCTCGACGTTTAATTGCTGGAAACTTGTATTAGCAAAAATCAATCACGATGCGGCGGTATGATTTTATATTTAACTCGACACAGCAGATTTTATATACTAATTTCAGAATAAAAGCGACCTAGTGATTTTATTGAAAGTAAGTAAAATTAATTCGATATTTTGAGGAGTAAAAAAATATACACAAATATGAGCTTTTACCGTATGGTCAATTTAAGGTCCGACAATAACTAATTCAGGTACTAACAATGGAAAGTAACAATATAAGCAACGATTCGGCTAAGTTCAAGCATGAAAGTCACATTAAAGAATTGTCTGAATCGAGAGCTAGCATAAAAAGTACAAAAGTTTAGAAAACGTACCAGTAACACTGGAAGTCTAAAATCTGATAAGGATGTACATTTTGCAAATAGTCCAGTGAAAGAAAAGTCATCAGATAAATTAGATTCAAGTTCGTTAAAGTGGCTTGGATCCATCCTCCAAAAGTGCCTCACAAGTTCATATAGTATTGGAAACAAGCTTGCGATCGAACTAGAGATAGAACACGGATTTATTGAAGAGGTGGAGAACTTTGCCCGAATGCGAAGAAAACGCGAAAGACTCTGATAAATGTAGTACATCTGGAGATGGTTGCGGATGGAGCGTTCACGTATGGAGTAAGTATCTAAGACATTTTACTACGTATCAATAAATCTGGTTTGTACGTTTCAAAAGTTTGCGTGTCAAAAAGCGCTAAGTATTTTAATCAATGTTATAGTGTCATTATAGAAATCAATGAATTTTTTTTTATTTCGATGTAGTATAATAGGTGACTTATGCCATGATTTGTATTTGTTTTAGAATCTAAGTTTTAATAAATTGATCAAATCACAATAAATCGACATAGGTCATGTTCACCGAAAGCGTAGAAAATAATGCAGGGGCGAAACTTCGATTATGTAAATTTTGCGTGACTTCAAACGCTTAGTTTACTATATACCAAAATCTGCATAAGTTTTAGAGGATATTGTAATAATTATGCAACTTTAAAGGTCTCGACATATACATCTTCATCACTGAATGAGTATATTCATATCGTATAACATTTTGCTTGTACTTTTTCTATTACTTCGTGATTTTTAAACTTTGATATTAATTTCGGCAGATACATTTTTAAAAAAAGGTGTAGAAAATTTAATTAACAACAACTTTTGGGTTATAACTTTATAATAACATCATTGAATATGCTTGAGATATTGGGTTCACTGGTATTTGATAGAAGAAAAATAGTTTAAGCAGTAGTTGTAGAAAATGTAATTTACAACAAGTTCTAGTTCATATCTTTTGTGTATAATTAATGTCAATAAGAACAGAGTTAGGCAATTTAAAGATACATGATTAAAATATTTTGTAATTAGTTACCTGATGCAAAATGTCGAAAATTAAACTAAAACCACGTTTATTTAAAAAATTATATACATGCAATATTTTGGAAACTATAACACGTTTTCCTTGACCAAAATTGATCAACTGTCAAATTTTTATTCAACGAATTACAATTACTAAATGTAATTAAACAAGAAAATATGCAACTTTAAAGGTCTTGACAAAATACATATACATTTTCATCACTAAATGAGTGAATTCATATCGTATAGCATTTTGTGCTTGTACTTTTGTTGTGTTTCTGTTACTTCATGATTTTTAACTTGATCTTAATTTTGGCAGAAAAAAGATATAGAACGTTTAATTAACAATTTTGTGTCATAATTTTTATATAAATATCATTCAATTATGTATATACAGAGTGGGTTTTTTAAGACGGATAGCTTGATTACTCCTATATGTTTTTAAAGTATACAAGTAATAAAATGAAATGTTGAATACGATTTATTAATAATATACAGGGCGTGCAATTTAAATTTTTAAAGTTATGGACGTTTGAAATGTAAAAAAGCTAAAAAATTACAGCAGCGTAATCTTTTCACATAAATGGGTGTTTTATGATAACAACTTACTTTTAAGTATTGTCTAATAATGTACTAAATTTAAATTTTGATATAATAAAGCACTGTTTTTATGACTTCTTAGAAGTTACTGCGAAGCCTATTTTATGAAGAAAAACAATATAACTTTAAACGGCTTAACTAAATGCTAAAAATAAACATATTTGAAAAGCTTAGATAATGATTTATCTAAATATATAAAATATATACATATTTCCAAAAAATTTAGTCTTGAACCACCTGTATAAACGATACACCCTTTATATACAACGCCGGTTGGATAATTTTATATCTTTAAAACATAGGAGTAATCAACCTATTCCGTCTTAAAACTCATCCTGTATAATCAGATCATTCATCTACCTTTCGGTGTAGGATATAAATATTACATTACATATTATTATTATACATTTAAATTTACAAATTTCTTCCATTCTTTTATTACATGCCATCTCCTCTGTTCTTTCCATGTTTTTCTTGGTCTTCCTTTTCTCTCTGTTTTCATTATTCTTGTCTTCCATATCTGCTTTACTTGTGCCTTTTTGTTTATTCTCACAAGACACCACCAAGACAGTTTTCTTCTTCGAATATTTTGTTTTCGTTTCAACTGAAACTTCCTCTACTCAAAAAATTATTTTTAGTGCATAGAGTAATCCATTTGCCTTCTTAATTCGGTTGTTGATATTTGCTTGCTCAGTTTCTTTCTAAATAAATAAACCATTTATTTCCCACACGAAAGTTAACATAATGAAATATAAGATTTAAAACTAAAAGGAACGAATGTACTACATCTCACTTCTTCTAATTTGTATACAGTGAGTAATGAATGAATGACAAAAAAAATTAAAATAAAATGAGATAATAATAAAGAAATGCTGACATTTAAGCTTTAGTAACAACATACTATAAGTTGCTATAAATGCCAGTCAAGAAAGTGTCTGAGAAATTCAAGCGAATTAACATAAACAATTAAACAACAAAATTAAAATTTAATAAATATTTTGATTTAGTATCATTAGTGTAATGTGGAGTCACTATTAAGTATTGCTGCAATGTAACATGCACTTAGAATTGATTATCACTCATGGAAACATTGATCCTTAGAAAATTATATAAAGCTAGAGCAGCCAAAAAATTATGTGTTGGAATAAAAGTCTTTTCATAAGAGGTGGATTAGATAATTTAGCCGCAGTGATTTAGTGGGATGTTAAATAGGATGGTTTAAAACTAAGATTATGAAACATGTTGAGCCATTGTCGTAATGTGTAGATTCACTTAGACATATAACTGGAATCAATAGCATTACTAGAAGAGTGCTTCCCAGGTTTTAACCTTTAGATTAGCTAATCTTCTTCTTCTTTCACCCATTAGATTCTAAATATTAAAAGCACTTTACTTCTTCCAATTTTTCTCCAATTTATGCTTAAAAGATATTAGCTATTGTTGTAGTAATGTACCTAGAGATCACGAATAGATATAAAGAACTGAATTAAAAGTATTACTAGTCCTAAGTAGTTATTGTTCTAAGTCTAGGTTTTTAAACATAACTTGATTTATAGCTTTTGAAACTCTTTTCTACTTTCTGCCCAATACTTTACTCTTGTTCAATCTTTCTTCTTCAATCTCAATTTTTATGTTTCCTTTCTTCTCCGATTATCATTACCTTTGTTTTTATGGGGTCTTTCATTCTATTCTCTTCTGTATAAAATTATTTGTAAATTTTTTTTTTCACTTTCGCTGGCTAATACGACGTCATACGCTTAGATCTTCCATGTCTTAACTGTTTGTATTTTTAAATATCCAATTGTCATCTTCTTTTGATCTTTTGTTACTAAGTTCTTCCATCCTTATCAAGATGTCTCTCTGTCTCTTTTGCTATCTCGTCGTTTTCAATTTCTTCTTCCTTTGGGGGTCATTTAATCTTCTCCATCATTTCAATGAATTTTATTTTGTTATACCTCTCCTGCTTTTTCATTTATTATTTTTGTATTTAGTGTTTTCTGTCTCTTTGATGCTTTCACTGAGAATAGTTTTGTATTTCCTAAAAACTTTTCCACTTCTTTTTCCAAAAGTCTTCCATTGGTTTTCTTTCCACTTTTAATTAACTGTTTAGTTGTTTCTCGCCTTGTTTATATTTTGTATTTTTCCTGAAGTTTTAGTTCTGATAATCATTTTTCATGTTTCTTTTTTTTTCTCTCTCTTTTTGCTCTTCCTCTGTCCATTCAGATTAATGATTGCTGCCAATTGTCAAACCTCTTTTCACCTGAATCCATTATCTCTCTTGCTTTTCTTCTAGCATATAGTCAATTAAAGATGTTTCATCTTACTTCATCTCCACTTGTAAATTTATAACATCATTAAAATGTATTTTGTTATTATTTAAATCATTTACAATGCAAAAATTCAATCTCTTTTGTATTACTATTTCTATTTACCTCCATACTTCCGAAGTATCTCTTTACAGACTCTACTATTGAAGTATAAGTATTATATAGGTGTCCAGAACCTCCGACAAACGAAGACCGGAGATTCTGATAATTCTAGATTAATTTAAACCAATTTACCTAATCCGAAAATGCTCCTAAGGAGCTAGAGTTTTGAAGATGGCAGCCTTTGTAAACAGTTTTTTAAATACCCTCCAGAACGCTTCTACTTTAGAAAAGCAAAAAACTATATGTTTTTATTTAGCTTCAGAGATGAATCTATTCCATCAATTGAATTTCTAGTAACTGGTCATAGGCGTCTGCCTTGGGTAGGTCAACGGTTATTTTAACGTCATAACTTTTGTGTCTTTAACTTTAAGCATTTTAGACACTAGATTATTAAATTTTCAGGTATTCTCTAGTACTAAAAGATAATACCATACTTTATGTCACAGACAGTCAGCTTTAGAAAATGGATTTGAAATTTTTGTTTTTATTTACAGTTAAATTTATATTTTTGCATCTAGTTAGTTGACTAAAGTGATTTGGGGTTAATTCCTTAAATTATCTGAGTAACTCCTGGTCTTCGTTTGTCAGAGTTTCTGGACACCCTGTGTATACAGTATGTCCCCTAAGTTGGAATCATATGAAAAACTTTTTATTATTAATTTTAGAAAAAAGTTATTCTTCATAAAGTTCTGCATGTTCTAAAATCTAAAATAAAATATATTTTCAGTCGTATACGAGGTTGTCAAAAATATGAATTTTAAATTTTTACAATATCGGAAAATGTTATCAAAAAGTTGATCAGAAATAAAAACTACGTTCAAATATGCAATTACATCCATTTACATTTAAAATTAAGTTTATTTTGTTTTTTATTAATATTTATTTTGAATGAACATTTATCTCTTGTGATTATTTATTATTATTTATGATAATTTAATTAAATATTATAATATACTTTACGATGAGTCATTTTATTTCTACAGGGTGTTGACTTTATTTTTCAAAATGTTCAATAAATAATAATGTTATCAATGTAAATGGTTGCAATTGCATATTTAAACGTAGTTTTTAATTCTGTTTAACTTTTTTAATAACATTTTCCAATATTGTTAAATTTAAAAGGTTTTACTAGTAAAATTCATATTTTTGACAAACCTTGTATACGATCAAAAATTTGATATTTGATGACTGTATTTTAGATTTTAGAACATGCACAACTTTTATAAAGAATAACTTTTTTTCCTAAAATAATAAAAAAGTTTTTCATATGATTCCAACTTAGGGACATATTGTATATTTGTCCTTTAACATTTTGTTTTGGCAATCATTCCAAAATTTGTTTTTGTTTTCTTCTAATTGTCGTTTTCATTTTCCTGATCCGCATATTACCACTACCGTCTTCTTAATCTTTGTTATCGTTTCAACAGTCGATCGCTGCGCTCATTGTACGCTTTCAACTTTTAATTTGATCTTTCTAAATATTGCTTGAATTATCCATCCCACTCGGTAGCTGTTTTGTTTCTTTTTTCATCTAATTGTAAATGTTATTCTTTAATTTTTCTATTCTGTTACCTTTCCCTTTGTTTCCTGTCCAATATATCTACTCCTATTTTTTTCGTATTCTTCTCCAATTTACTTTTTTCTCTTATACATTGAAATATTATTGTCTGCATGCAAAATTGTCTAAAATTAAACTTAAACCACTTTTATTTAAAAATATGTTGAAAGTATTATTAAAGATCTTTCTCCTTGACCAAAATTGAGCAATTATTTTCAAAGTGAAAATACACTATTAATAAATTATATCAAATGTAATTAAATAAAAACTCTGTTCTGTAGTATGATTTTTTTATTCGAAATCTAACATATGATACAAAGTTAATAAAAATTTCACACCCATTTTTTACTTATTCCTAGATTATATAATATATTATTAATGTCAACTACATACTGAATAAAAAATATAAATAAAGACTTATTATAAGTTTCTACAACTTTTATTGAAACTTTTTTCTAAAAACGTTACGCCAGGTGTAAGTTTTGTATGATTAAATTTCATAATTTCTAAGTAAAATATCAATGTACTGTGGAGTTTTGTAACTTTTCAAGATTGCAGTGGAAATAAAAATTTAGAATATACAGAGTGTTTCTGAAAGGTGTGTGTACATGGCTTTACCAGTTGTTCAACAGAATTGTCGCATCATAAGGACGCCGAGGGCATCAAATTTCCAGCTATTGAGAAAACCTCGCAAATGCGTTTGATTTTATTTCAAAGTGCGTCATTTTGTTTTTCGAAACGTCGTTGAGAATGATAATATTTAACGAGTCCACACAATGACGAATATTTGTAACTTTTTTTTCTAAGTTAAATTGCGCTAATAAAAATTATTTCGAAAGAAAAAAATTAAAATTGAGAGTATCCAAACTTACGAAATTCAAGTAGATCTTTGACACTCCCACTAAAGCTCAACACTAACAAATATCAGTGTCTGTTGGCAAATGTGTAGCACATTTTTCAAGTAGTTAATAGCAAAATAGAAACGTGTGTAATCTTAGAAGATCCGAAAATATGCTCTATGATAATTTGATCGCATGACCTACTAGCAGTCTACTTAATTTCAAAGCGTATGGATGCGCCTTGCAGGAATATCGATTTAAATTTTTTCTCATCGAATTAATAACATTAACCCAATTTAACAAGAATAAATTGTTCGTTCTTTGTCAGAAATTATTTGTCGTATCGTTCACGGTTGTTAAAATATTATCATTTATTTGTGAATCCAGCCATGAAAGAGACTTTCCTGGCATCAGAAAATTTCTACATAGCACAGGAAAATGTTCTAGAAGCAGACAACCAGCATATGAAAGCAGAACAAAATCTGTCAAACTACGCTTGAGTTATTCCTAATATACAATTTTTTGGGAAAGTTTGACTCTTCTGTCGTCTTTGGTACACTTTTGTTATAGGTAATTCGCGTCAAACGGTCTATTTTATCAGATTTGATTTTTTACCAATTAAATATAGCCTTTTATAAAATATCACACCAAACAATAAAATTTAAGAATTTGACAAACGACTGTATGATTCTTATTAATAAAACCAGAATACACACTCGAATGTATAACGTCCATAGATACAAGCAGTAGATTATGAATATAGCGTGTTAGTGTTTCCTTCAGTCACCGATAAAATGGCGTTTATGTTATGGCGCTT
The DNA here is from genome assembly GCA_030710515.1 of Abscondita cerata. Taxonomy (NCBI): domain Eukaryota; kingdom Metazoa; phylum Arthropoda; class Insecta; order Coleoptera; family Lampyridae; genus Abscondita; species Abscondita cerata. The sequence goes on along the minus strand of JALBCR010003270.1, from coordinate 9,465 downwards.
TCCGGTTTCGTCATCGAGTGAATAATAAAGTTAATTAATCATAGAACAACAAAATAATTTAAAATAGATCTTTAAAGTTTTCAATATTTCATTTGTATAAATGTTGTAGATACTATTCAGTTTGTTTGAATTAATCTTTAATTTGAAATTGAGTGTTAGATGTGAAAATATTACAATAATATAACATGTATCGGCACCTATCGGCACTTCGGGAAGTTCATATTCAAATATAGAATCATCTGGGCGTTATTCCTGGGGAGATGATGTATTTGCGTTAATATCAAAGAATACAAAACAAACTGTTAACCGAATAATATTAACATATCAACGTTAGATGTACAGGGTGTTGCAAATTAAACAGTTTTATAGAGTAGATTATTTGAGAAAAGATAGAACAAAATGTACTAAAACCATTGTCGAATTTTTAAAAAAACATTGATTTATAACCGGCAAGAATATTTTCTCTCCCAATCCATCTTTTAAAGAATGAACTACAATCTAATTTTTACTCTCTAAACTTTAAAAATCAATAAATTGTATTTATCTGTCCTGCTAAAGTTGAGTGAGACAAAAAAATTAATGCTTTTCTATTAATTATTCTTTAAATCTGTAGATTACTGTAAACAATCTTATCGCATTTACAAATCAAAGTATGATAAACCCAATCGTATCGTATTGCTCGATTAACGGTATTAAGAGATTATTTTTATTTTAAACACATACAGTAACTATAACTCTGATAAACACACGTAATATTCTATGTATGTTACAATTTATAATCAATTCGCATTAAATGACAATTCAGCAACTCAACTACATGTCTGCGTTTATACTTGTAGAATGACATTGTGGAAGATATTCGAACAGATATTCCTAGTTCTGGTTGTTCTGGAATCTTTGTTCATTCTTACTTATTCTCGTAATTCCATTGAACGGTTGTTTATAAATTTTGGGTTAGAAATAATCTCTTATGATCTCACAAACTATTTCGGATCGTTGCTTTAAAGCCAATATGTTTATTTTGATAGAGAATTATATTTCCTGTCAATGTCATTCTAAACTTTATGGAATTGTTGTAAAAAGAAACATAACAAGAGGTATTTGTGTATACTTATAGTATTTATTATACAGGGTGTAACACGAAGAGTTTTATTATTAGTTATATTAGAGTTGTTGAAATTACACCAGTAGTGGTTTCTAAAATGTTAAGTTTAAGCATATGAATACGGAATGAGGCACTTCCGGTTATACTGAATGTAAGTCCATTTTGCATATTTTACATGAAAACTAGTATTTTTTATGTCATTTAGAATTATGCAGTATATTTTAGAATAAATTGTTGTATCATATGCTATACCTAAAATTACCATTATTGAAATATTTTAAAATTTTACCTAAATACCGAGTTCCAAAATTACGATATTTCCATTATAGATAAAGTTATTGAGTTGAAAAATGTAACCAATAAACAAGCAGGTTCAGAAATTAATCTTTGACTTAACATAATCAATTGATATATATTTAGTGTTTGTTTAATTATTGTTTTTACTGCGATAAAATTAAATGAAGTAGGTCGGTTGACTGTCATGGCTTGTTTTATTTACATACCTATTGTCAAAAACAATTGGTATGTAAATCAAACAAGTTTATTCACACGCCCTATTGTCAAAAACAATTGGTATGTAAATAAACAAGCCATTGCAAGCAACCGGCCTATTTAACTTAATTTATTGCAGTAAATCAAATACTAAATATTCTTAAAACGGTCACATTTAGGTATAAGGAATACCAAAACTAAACAAATTTGCATCAGAAACAATCATAAAATACAGGTGTTTTATTTAAAATAAACAACTTATAAATTATTTTAATTATGCATGTTGCTTCCCAGTTTAGGACACCTGTATGAGTTATCAGTTAAGTTAACGTCAAGGATTAATTTTTAAAGTTTGTTGTCTACTGATTACAGTTACCACTTAGTAACTTTATTAATAATAGAAATATCGTTATTTCTTGAGAACTTGAGTATTCAGATAAAATTTTAAAATATAAAAATATTTCAAAATTTGATAATTTTAGGTATGACATATGATATAAGAATTTTACCTAAAATTTAATGCAGTATTCTGAAATGAAATAAAAATACTAGTTTCTATTTAAAATAGGCAAGATAGATAGGTACCACTTCCGAAAATAACAAAAAATGCCTCATTTATGGTATTATTATATTTCAACTTAACGTTTTGGAACCACTACTGAAGTGTAATTCTAATCCTCTAATAAAATTTTGTCTTCTTCTTCCGATCAAAACTCTTCGTGTTTCATAACTATTGGGATGTTGCTATGGAAACAGCATGTTTATTTTACTTTAAATTCCTTGAGATTTTAAAACTATTTTAATTTCCTTGAGATTTAAAATGCATAACTGAACTGCATAAAACATATTTAACTGTATATTTATTAATGTTTCATTACTATTACTTATCAATTTACTGCAGCTACTTGGGTTGATCGATTCAGTATAGACGCCTCTCAACAATGGGAAGAAGAACAAGAATATCAATTAACGCCGACGCAAAGCAATAAATTTTCTCACTTTTTTACCTGCCTTTTAGATCATGACAGAGACGATCTTGTCAGCGATCAAGATTTTGAATCTTTAAGTGAGGTAAGTTTTTATTGAACACACAAGTATTATATTCAACTCTACTCATCAAACTTCTCTACAGAGGCTACGACATTTTGCAGATTGGTCGACGAATTCGGCGGAGTTCAACATTTTGCAACAAGTAGAGAGAGGATTTATGGAAACCTTTTGGAAGATATCGAAGATGAAAAATTAGGTACGTAGCTGATAAGATTGCGAGCTAAATCATTAAATTTCTTAGGTTTCAAAGTCAATAATATAATGTTCATAACTCGAGATGGCTGGTTGCATAAATGGGCCCAATTGGTATCCACATCAAAAAATCTCACAGATTTTCCGATATGGCTTCAATATTTAGTGAAAATTCTGTTTCAAGTTATCAACAGAAGCGGTTTGTAACCAAAGTGCTTGGAATTTTGTTTATAGTAGATTTACGTATTTGATTTTTCGTTATTATAATTTTAGGTTCAGGAATTATTTCACGTGACGAATTAAGCGCATTTTACTCTTCTGTTTTTGGGTTTTGACGCGATTAGAGTTGGAGAAATTTTGGATGTAGCATACAAGCTATGACTTCCGTAAGAATAATATTGTTGTGGCTATAATGCATTAAAAATTCTTACAGAATGGTGATCACCCACTGGGTTACCGTGCCTACCGTTTGTGTTTCGCTAATTACTTATTAGCTAGATATCCCAATGGATCTGGACAATTTCTATTAGGATTTTCACCTTTACCAACGCCATCGGCGTTATTTCCTGTAGACTATTCAGCGTTGAATACGCAACCCGAGGACCTCGAACAATATACTCCCGACCAAAAATCAAATAGACATAGTATAGTAGTTTGACTAATCAAAAACTTATAGTATAGTAAAACTAGTGCTTGCAATAAATGCAACAATTGCATATCGTTCACAAATTAACTTATCATCATATTTTCGTCACAAGTGCACCTTCTCAAATTGCATTCTAAAGCTATGTGATACTATTAAAATTCCACACAGTTGTTTAGAATTTATATGTTTGAATTTATACTCAATGTATATACAACAAATAGCAATAAAACATAATTTGTATCAAGTTTCATGTTACTGAGTACCTGAGCACTTTTTTGTTTTTCACATACATGTAGAATAAAGTTTGTGCTTGATTACTCAAGAGCTTTCACCTATAGTTTGTCAAAATTAGCCGCACAACTAAAATTCTAAGTAGGACGTAGTTTCTACAGAGCTTTCATTCATGTTGGTTACTGACCAACTTACGAATTGTTTTTGAATACCTTTTTGAAGATGTCAGTAACTCACATTTATGAATTATTATTAGTTTTAGTTAATTACAATTAGTAAAAAGCCCCTTCCAATTTACATTTTTTTTCAAAAATGAAATGGTGTTTGTTTTTCACTACATATCATCTGTAAAGAACGTGGACAACATTAAAATTACTTTTTCTTTTAAGGTCTTGTAAAGTGGGCGTTAGGGATTAAATTACGTAATAACATGCACTTCAATAATTTGTTTAGAACATGCGAAGTAGAATCAAAAGAAATGAGTTCAATTTTCTTCTTGAAAATTCAAAATTTAATGAATGATAAAATGTTGCATAGTAAACACAATATATACATAGTTCTGCAAGTTGCAGACATCATATAGAATTGAGCATATGCATGTGTTGTAGATTTTAAAAAACGTTGCTAGAAGAGCATGTTACCTAAGTGGGAACACTATTTTACTTTAAACTGAAAAGTTTTCAACAAAAGTTGTTTCTACTGAGTAATGGCATTAAAATCAGTAGTAGTTTGAATTTTTATATTGTAAAACATACTGATTAAAATGACATTCTCAAATGGAAAAAGTTGTTTAATCATAAAAATACACAGCCCAACAAACAGTTTTAGTCATTATTATTGTGTAATTTTGGGCGTGCAAAATCCAAAAATCTAAAAATCAGGTCTTGTTTGTTAAATAGTTTGGCCTTATGTTGGTCTTACTACACTGGCTTATTCTGAACACCTACTACCTAGTTTCCTGCTTTTAAGACCCTGATAAAAATCTTTTCCCCTGGTCTTCACTTCACAATCAATTAGATTTTTAAATAAACACCAATTATTTGCTTCATTACTTACAAGAAAAATTTAGAACTACTTCAACAAATGAACTTTAGATTTAATGTTATTCGTTGGTGAAGAAATGGATTATCTGATGACCATGAAAACTCTGAACACTTGTTAAATCACAGCCGTTCTTTGTATACATTCAGCTCCCTGAAAATTTGATGGTTCTGCATCATCGTATATCGACGTATCGCTGAATAATAAAATAAGTATTTCTTCACTGTGCAGTAAGATACTCTTAACTGAATCTAGATATGTCCATTATTGTTCAGACTAATGCATTTGATGTTAACAAGACAAATATAGAAAATGTGAAGGCATGTTACCTTTGAAATGTGGAATCAAAGTCAATCCTATACAAATTCTTCTTTTAAACTCAGAAATATGTTGTCTACTTTCTTGAATGTGTACATGCCACATATACATAACAAAAAAGGCTTAGATGGCTTTGAAACAGCCACTGTTTATTGAATGTATTTTTAGACACTAAAATAATTACAGTAGGTGGTGTATTCTATAGTGGAACTTAATGCAAACTGTATTTCTTTAATTTTTTTGCTGTCATATAGCCATCAAAAAATTTATTTTACTAGTTTTTCTTAAAAATTTCTTCCGGTCACTTCGCTTAGGATTGATGTATGGTTATACTTTAGAGGAACAAAGTTGTTTATGCCATATTCGTAATTTTAAAACAATACCTGACAGCAAATTAGATTTTAAGATATTATGCTCCATTCCATTATTCAATGCTTTTACGGTATGCATTGCTATATTTAGTTCGCAGTTGTAAGAGATATTGTTGAATAACCCGCTAGCGTTTGTTTTGATATTTTATTTAAATTGAACGAAAAATCTCTTTAGTTTTGCGAACTGATCTTTATTATCACGTAAGCTTTAATCACACGCATACGAATCACTTCCCAATAGTTACGCTGACAACGATTCGCGTATTTTTATTACCTGGCGGTTGTATAATTTTAACAACATTATTCCGCTAAGTTTCGTAGATGCTTTTACTCCATGTTACCAATCTTGAGTCTGAATATCGACTGCCTTAAAAACTAAACACAAACTGGAAAAGTGTATATCCCTTCTTAAACTTTTCTTACATACACAAAGACCTTAAAAAATAATACGTTACAGTTCTCAAAAATAAACAATTTGCAAACTGAAAATATTAACCGTTTCTTGTAATCAGTGTACTGTTTATTTTAGTCATAACAAATATCCAATTTACTTTATAAAAGCGATAACTTCCAAGTTCTTTTCTTGAAACAAACAAAAAAGTTTATTAATTCAGCAAAACAAAAATAAAACTGTGATAGTCACAATATTACAAATACATTTAACATTTAACGTCGGCCAGTTCTACAAAAAAGTTTGAATTTTAAACCACAACCTCTAACCCCAAAGGGTTCCTAAAAAGAACAAGTTTTTAAATTAAAGATTTCTTTTTTTTATTACCATTGTAATTTAATTGCTGATCTCTTCTACAGCCGATGCTGCAATAACCAACAGTTACGAAATAATTTTAAGTAAAATGTTTGTATTGCGACATCTTGTAAACATTGACACGTATGAATAGTATGAAATAATTTTACTTTTGAGTGTCTAACCGGATCTTACTCCTTTACGTTACCTGTGCAACATTCAACTTTTTCCACGGTTACGATGCATTGCCTGTACTTATTGTCAAGTCACCACTACCGGAGATTTTGTATATTTTTCTCTCCTCCTCTATGAAAACATTATGAAGTATAAACCAAATGGTACCTTTCCTTCCTGTTTACAGTTTTGTTCTTTGCTATCTAAGAAGCTCACCTGTTGACCCTCTTCAGGTTTATTTATTTCTTCTGGATCAAGTCATTAAGACCCTTCCACACAATTAAGAAGAAATGGATAACACAATTTCACAAAACACAAACACACTCTAATATAGGGCACTAATATTCCTACAAATTAATGTTGAAGAAGGGGTTGAGTAAGGACAAATCAGATTTCTTGTCTATTCTCTCTTCTGGTAGTTCTTACTGATACTTTCTCGGATTATTAACTTTTGTGTTCTAATTCTTTCTATACAATTTGATCCATTTCTATGATTTGATGTATTCCACAAATTTGCTGTCATTTTCAAATTTGACCACTATTATGGCTCATTATGAAAAGTGATTCGTACGTGCTAACGGGTGAAAAATAAACTTTACTTTTAGTTTTAGCCACACACAATTTCTAACTAAATGTAATAGTTTACAAATGAAAGCGTCTCTCTTCTTCCTCTTCCTTCCCCCCAGTACCCAACTTACGACATTGCTCGATCGTACATTCTTTTAGTCAAGAAAAGCATCAATCGTTTTAAAAAACTTTTCTTCAAAGTAGGAAAAAACATCTTCTGTAAACTGGGAGGCGCAATTCAGTGTGCAATTGATTTTTATTCTTCCATATTTCAAATAAAATACGTCTAAGATCAGATATTAGAGATTATGTCCTCTTGGTCTATCTTCTTTCTGTGTTGAATGCCAATTGTAAGATTTTTTACCTCTAAATTAACATTTCCAGTTTATGCAGAGAGTAGAAAAACTTCTAAATTCTAAAATCTCTACTGTTTGTGCTGAGTGACTCTTTGGGCAGTACCCTGGTAATTAAGATTAGCGTTCGTAGTCAAAGAGAGAGATGAGGTGAGAAATCTATAGCGATATATAAGAGATGAACTAGATTCTTAAGTCACTAGAATAATAATACTTCGTATATTTATTATCTCTGCCTATCGTGTTTGTATTGTAATAATGGTCTCCACAATGTTAGGTTTTCTAACATTTTCTGAAACAGTTTATTTTTGCTGATTTGTAGAGACAATTTACTTTTTAAAACCTTTACACCCTTCTCGAAATATTTATTTTTATTTTGAAAGTTTGCAGCTACTCTGTTAAACAAAAAAACCTTTCCTCGTCGTTTTATGTTCGATCAGACAGCATAAAGCGCAAACCTCACTTTCTGTACTAATACTACAATTCTTCCTGGTCCTTCTAATAATTAGAACCAAAACGTTTTCTAGGCGTTTATAAAACCGGGCCTAATTAATATCCCGTCGATTTACTACTAAGTACACATTACATTTACGCATGTACTTAGATTACACCCATTTTTTAAATCGTTCATAGGTTAGATAAAAAAGTGGCACAACAACCTTATAAATGACATAAAAAATTTAAGAATCTGTGATTTTCAACAAAACAGTATCTACTAAACATAAGTTTCTTTGCATTCGCATGTGTCGTACATCGCCCCACTTAACACGAGTCGACACTTGACGTCGCAACACTAATTCTTTTTCTATTGTATACTCAATCAATCAATCAATCAATCAACCTTTATTTAGTTTTTCAAAAAAAAAATTTTAAATAAATGATTCAAGTTAATTCTACCTATATTCATGATTAAATAAAATTTATATAATATGTAAACAAAAACCAAATTACCTCTACATCAAAAAAGAAAACCAAAACTTTCTTCCCTCCTCTTTACTAAACCCCCTCTCATTCCTTACTCTTTCTATCCCCTGATTTTTCTTCTTTCTAAAACTTTTCTCATCCACTCTGCTCCCACTCTCCTTGCTCCCCAATAGCTCTTCCTTTGTCTTAATTCTTGCTTTTAGCTCCTGACATTCTTCTCTCTTATGATCCAAACCATTCCCACCCTATCCGCGCAATCTACATTTCTTTTCCCATCTTCCCACCAATACCTGTTTCGTTCCTCCCTCATTTCCCATTCTAAACCTCGCTATCACATTTTTTCTCCATTAAGCCTTTTTCCCCCCGTCATATATTCTGGCAATTCATTTGTTACTAATTCCTTATTGCCTTTCATTGTTCCTAAGATGTTTGATCTTCTCATTCCTGTCCTTATTTTTTTCTATGTCTCTCACCTGCTTCCATGACCTGGCGGTAACTTTCATTTTTTTCTTTCATCTGTTCTTCATATCACATCGCTCTTCTCCCTGCTTGTATTCTTATTTTTTTCCATTTTGTTTCTTCCTACTATGTATGCTGGTGTCTCTTGAGTCTAGCCCCATCATCCATATTTCCAATACCTTTCCTGCACTCTCTTTTCCATCTCCCACTTTCCATCCCCACACTTCTGCATCACATCATTACACTTTTTACCAGTTTCTCAAAAGCCACCTCTTCTTCCATGTCTCCCAATGTTCCTTTCTCCGAACCCTCAATGTCTGCTCCTAGTATCATATGCTCCTTCTTCGCTAAAATCTTTCTACTTGCCTCTTTGTCCATATTGTCATACCTTTTATTTTTGTGCCCAAATATTTTTAACTCGTCTAACTTTTGCCTTCCTCATCCCCCCACTTACCATTCTTCTTTTTCTTCTTCCTTTTATCTTTCTGAAAACCATTATTTTATTTTGTATTTTACATTTTTTTCTAAATATAAATACAAATACAAACACCTTTATCATTCCCTTCATTTCTTTTTCATCCTTTGCTATTACCAATTGACATCATCTGCGTATGCCAACAATCTATATATTTTTCTTCGCCCAACACTATCCCACCTCTTTAGTCCCCCTCTTCAACCTCCCCTTAAACTCTAACATAAAGCAAAACAACAAACTCGACCTAAGGGTCAACCTTTGAAATTGATGATCATTCAATCAGAAAAGAGATACAATACGTAACTGAACGAAGTACAATGAT